>VWYO01019802.1:119107-159473 GCA_013400275.1 Rhadina sibilatrix | reverse complement strand
AAAAAAAAAAAAGAGAGAAGGAAGAAAGCTGAGGAAAATGCACCACTTATTGCCATTGAGCATCTTGACACCAGTTCCAATTTCACGCTGACTATCCCCTCGGCAGGAGATATAGTTGTTTAAAATTAAGCATGCCAAGAATCAGGCTTCAAGGGGAAAAATGCGAGTTTGTTGTTTCCACACTGGAAATCTCTATGTCTGTATCAGTGAGTTTTGGCTCCCTATTTTTCCTACTTAAATTAATTGCTAACCATGCTAAAAGAGAGCAATTAGGGCCTGAAAGCTCTGATGCAGTGGTTCTTGATGAAGGAAATGGGGAGTAGGATGGGAGGGAAGGGTAACTAGCCTCAAACCAGCCTTTATTGGGGGTAGAAAAGTAACAGGAATGCAAGAGAGCTTGGGAAAATGAGGTCTGGTCTTTTAGTGAACAGACTGTTGGGCTTGGATACAAAAGTTTACTGCATGAAAACCTGGGATTATGGAGTGGGATGAGGGAGACAAGCCTTGCCCCAGCACGACTCTCACAGCTGTGATGGACGTTGTTGCTCAAGAGGTATCTGCCAGGATGGTATCTGTCATGTCTGTGTTTACAACAGGATTAGAAACACCCATTTTAAGGGGTCTGCAAATCAACTGGAAAAATTGGCTCAGATCAGGAGCCTGGCTTACAAAACTATGGTCTTAAAGCAATTGTAAAGAAAACAGATCATCTGCTTTTCAGATCACAGCAGGAGAGCAAACAAATGGGCCCATTTTATTTATTTATTTATTTATTTCCCTAGCTGTGGTTGCATAACACAGAATATTTTTATATTTTAAATTAAACCATTGGTTGTTTCAAACTAAAATTTGAGATGTGTGAGAAAGTAGTGTGAATGTATTTAGTAAAAAATAAAGTGATTGATACTACTGTGTAATCTTTTATAAATGTGGAGCTATATTTTGATGTTGTAGCCAGATTGCAATATAGTATCAAGGTCAACATAATTTGAAAACATCCAAATAGATTTTGAGCAGGAATTGGTGGGTGAAGCAGTATTCCCAGGGTATTTGGAAGATCACATTATATTTAATGATGGTCTCTCTGGCCTTAAAATGCACATTCTCAGAAGTTTGCCTTCCCTTGCAGAGAGCCCTGTGGCCCCAGAGGGCTGGCTGGGTCTCTGGCAGGGCCGTGCCATGCAGAGCAGCTCCCCTCTGCCCTGCTGCCACGATGCTGAAAGCACAGTGTGTGCATCAGGAGCATCCCTCCGCAGCCCCGATCCCTCCCCAGGCACAGGGGCGCCCCTGGTCCTGCCTGCCCCTTGCAGGAGACGTGGGCAGAGGGGACACTGAGCCCCAGCGTGCTGGTGCCTGGGGCTGCTGCTGAACTGATGCCCTCCACTTGGCCATGACTGTGCTCTGTGAGCCCAACATCCTTGGATCACCAAAGAGGCTGGATGTGCTGCTCAGGAGGTCTGTATCACCAACATTATCTTTCTCTGAGCATGCCCTGGGCTGGACAATGAGGTGGGATCAGCATGGAATGCTGCCCAGCTGGCATTACAGCTCCTACTGCAACTGCACCTGGGGCAAATGCCCCTATGAATATGTACTTGTTTTTCCACCACAATAGATATCTGTAAATGGGTTGTTTGTGAATGAGTAATATCTTTGTTCATTTAAATTCTCTGTGTGAGGCCTCAGGTGGGCTCTGGTGGGATGCCTGAATTCAAACAGGGTCTCATGACTCAAATGGCTGAGTGTCTGCAGATGGAGTTACTTGCGAGTGAAGTCTCCTAGCAGTGTAGCAGATTAGTCAGCTCCTTGGTTTGGTTTGATTGCCTTTGGCAGAGTGGAAGTCCAGGAGGCTGCAGCTTGTGGTGTAGCAATAGTAAGCCTCAGAGGGCCACTCATCTGTGAACTCAGCATAACTTGTGCCATTACCAACAGCAGTGAAATCTGGGACCTTGAAACAAAGCCAGCTGTTTCTCCCCATTGTTGGCTGAGGCCTGTTTGTACAGGGAGAAGAATGGCAGCATCAAATGAGCAGGATTGTTGAGGAAAAAAACATAGCAACAGCACAGCCTTGTCACTTAGTAACAAGGTAGAATTACGATGAAGAAGGAGGGAATATATATAAATAAAATATTCAGGAATATACATATTCATTAAAATGACATCCAGAAAACAGAAAGAAGAAGGGCAATAGCCAAGCATCTAAAAATGTTCTTTAATGAAAAAGAATTTTAAATGTCTGTCTCTGCTGCTCAGAGCTCTGTGATGATATTACCTTCCCACATGACACTATGCTATTTCAGGTTCCCCTGGTTTCCTCCCCACCATCTCGTCACCTCAAGTACATGAGGAGCCTGACAGATGAGCTTGAAAGTGTTGCTTTTTGTTCCCAGACATGTGTTGCTGGTTTATTATCCTAACTGTCTATGTGAGTAACGTTCTTTATGTGTCGCCATGCCCAGTGCTGATGAATACACAGTGATATATTTCAGCTCTGAATAACATCCCAATTAATTTGCCTGCTACCAGAGGCAAATTTGCTGTGGGACCAAGAAAGAGCATGTTCCTCATTGTTTTGATTGCTTTCCTTACCTCCTCATCAGGAACAAGTGAAGAGCAGAAGATGAAAAAAACAATGCTAGTAACCAAATAAACTCTTTCTGTCCTTTCCACACCTCTACACTTAAATGTATTTATGCCATCTTTAATTCAGAAAAAATAAAAAAACCAACAAAAAAACCCAAATCCAAAATCAAAGCTTCAAAAATCAAAAATTCAAACCACTTTCACAGAAGAAAAAGTGAGAGCTTGGAAGCTGTTGCAAAACAAGGTTTTGTGTTTTTAGATGTTGTTTCTCTATCTTGAATATTTAATCAAATTCCCAAGTCTGTTCCCACATAAAGTGAAAGATTAATCATTCTCCTCACCTCCCTTTCATTTGCACTGAAGGTGCTCTCCTGTCTTTCAGCACTGTAGAAGATGTTACCCCTTATTGCCAGCTTCACTTTTTCTAAGGGCTTCAGCTGGGATTGTAAGTAAATGTTAAACAGTCACCTTTATTGCTTATTTTATGTATGGTAAACTGATTCAGGGCTTTTGTCTTCAATCCACTGTTTTTAATAAATATTTTACCTTCCACTACTGAAGCACTACTTATGAATTTTCATGAGCAACTTCACATAAATCTTCCTAACAACTCTCCACATGAACAGGGGCTTCAAAAGCACTGTGCTGACCAGGCAAGGGGCATCTTGTATTTGGTTTCTCTCTCTCTCCAGTCGAGTATTTTCAGGGATTCAATGGAACATTTAACACAAAGAAAGGTGTTGTTCCAGGCTTCATTCATCTCTGTTGATAACAAATGTTTGACATGACTGGAGGCTACACAGTGTGCTTGTGTAGCAGTTAGTTTTCATACATCCCTAAGATAAAAATTGCTCCTGTTTGGGAAATACTCAAAAGAATTCACATTTATATTTGGATGTGTACCAAGATCACATTTGGTGTTTTCCATCTGAAATTTTCATAGTAAACTTAGCAGCATGTATTTGAAGTATAGATGCATTTAAAGTTTATCTGATATATAAATATTAATGTGATCGGTTTGTCTGTGCAGCACCTGTCCATGGTTCATAGAGATGATGAGGAGCTACTGGGGCCAATAAATGGGCCCTGTGTGAAAAGATCCACAGGCAGACAGCAGTGGCATTGTCAAAAAGCTGAACAAATTCTTTGCGTGCATTGGCATTCACTGTGATGGGGATGCCATGAATGGGTGAATCGGGAGGGAGTCTGAGGAACCACCTCAAATGGAGGTGTTGGAAAACGGCATGTTAGGACAAATTGATAAACTAAACATTAACAAATTCTCAGCACCAGATGGTGTTTACACAGGAGTCCTGAAAAAACACACACCACAAATAAGAATTTTCTGAATTGCTAACTATGTGTAATCTGGCACTACTATCAGCTCTGTGTTTAGAGGGATGCAAGTGGGAACATGATGCCAGGTTTTGAACGGAGCTTCAGGAGTGATCCTGGGAAGTAATGGTCAAAGATTTCATTTGCAGTGGTCAGATTTAGTTGGAGGTTTGAGAAGAAACACATGTGTGGAGAGGAAGGTCAGGCTTGAAAGACCCAAGAACTCTCGGAAAGATACCATGAGCATACATATTGTGCTTGTTCAGGCTATGTAGCTTTCAACAGAACCTTAGGGAAGCAAGAATGGCTCATAACAAATGACACTTACTATGGAACAGGAGAAGTTACTTACAGGCTAAACCCCAGAAAAGGGAGAGTTGGAAGAAACAGGCACCTTATACATCAGGAGAAGATCCTACAGACACAACACCTGTGTCTGGTGTTCAGCATCTTCCTAAGAGGATCAGAGAAAGTGGTACAAGAAAATAGTGACAATGTTTACAACTGATGAAATATCATTCAGGATAACTGAAACTAGTCTTGGCTCTGAAAAACTGCTGAAATAGTTCACTGCACTAAGACAAAATTCTGTGTTAGGGATGTCTGGGGAAAAGTGACTACTTATATAAAATCATGATCTCTTAGCTCAGGAAAAAGTGAAAGACAGCTTGAGTCACTGTGGAATGTTTGCTAAAAGCAACCAAGCACTACTCAGTGGGCAAGCTGGCTGTTAGATTTGAAGTGAAGGCAGAGAAATGCCTTTTCCTGTGGTGCAGAATTGCACTTTTGCTTCTGCATATTGGGGATGCCAGAGTACCAATGGGACATAGGGGGTGAGTAATCTGAAGGAAGAAGATTGTGGGGAACAAGTTAAACCAGGCAGCATGTCTTACACCTTCTGGCACAGCCATGTCCTAGACTGGCAGCAGCACAGGAGCAAGGCAGAGGTACTTGCCCTATTTCATGTAGCCCCTCTGAAACCCTTGCTGCAAGCCTTGGATGGCTCTGGGGGTTTTTTTGGGCTAAATGGGACTTTGGTATGACATTTCTCAAGGCAATCCCAAGTTACCAGACCTTCGGTGGTTTGAGATGAGTTATTACACCCAGGAGAATAGAAGCTATTTGGTGGTGGGTAGCAGGACGTTGGTCACAGCTTACATTTGTAGCTGGGCGGTTATGGTTGAGACACACATAAGCAGCTGCTAGTCAAAGGGTATTTTTTGCCAGGACTGGTGTTATGTGCTGGTATTTCAACCTTGATTAGGTATACTCAAAGTTGTCCTGTCTTATCTTGCTCCCTTCCCTGTCTGAAAATATTTTTTTTTTCCCCTGGAGAATTAGGACTTGGCTCTCTTTCCTAGAATTGCCCACAAGAAGAAAAAATGAAGACCAAAATGAGCAATGAATGTAGCTGTTTTTCCCAATTATTCTGTATATGATTTATTGCTTTATTTTCAAGACATGAAGAATGCTGTTAATGTGAATATATTGGATGGAACATCTTATAATTTGTATCATGGTGACTTTCTTGTCATGTGGGAGAGCAGTGGATTTGCATCTATTTGACATTTGAAATGTTCTGCCTTTGGCTGATCCACGGCTCTGTGCAGCATGATCCAGACTAACAAAAGCCCATTTCAGTTCTTAGGACAGGTGCAAGATTAAGCATCAAGCATCTCGCTTCTGAAATTGCTTGTGATTGTTTTTTTCCTCCACAAATGTCTGCATAGCTAGCAATTAACTACATCCAGAGATCAAAAGCTAAATTTTTGATCAGATAAAATTTGCTGTATCAGAGCTTAGTGCTACTTGTACTGCACTTTAATAATCAGGCACTTCCACTGATCTTTCTTTGCTTGAAGGTGAAACAGGCGGGCTGGGCTTGCTCTGCAGCTAGGGAGACCAGAAAGGGAAAGAAAGGACTACATGATGACTTGGGGAGAAGCATAGGTTTTGTGGTCCTGAGATTGTAACACCACAGAAAAGTATTGCTGTTTCCTCTGTAGGACTAGAAGAGTGAGAGAGGGCTCCTCACTGGACTTGTAGACCGAGGTGCCACAGAGGCCTCCCGTGTGATGGTGCAGGGGGAAGCCCTGCACTGGCTCCCCTCTGGCATGGCATGGAGCCTGGGGCTGGCCATCTCCTTGCAAGACAGGAGGTGACAGCTCCATCCACCCAGCTGGGGGAAGACAGGACCCAGCAGGGAGCAAAGGCCTGAGTGTGGCTCCCCTCATGCTGCAGGCAGTGTGGGCTCAGGGAAGCAGAGGGCTTTTTTCCTGTGATTTGTAGAGAAGCTCCTGATGCCTTCGCCCTTAATTGCCTTAATTAGTCCATTATCCTCCTCTAGGGAAATTTTCCACAGAAAGAGAAGATGTCGCTCCTTGAAATGTTTGACTGGTAGACCAAAAATTCTACTGCCAGCTTTTTTCTTTTATTTTTACTATATTCTAATTTGAGCTATCATATTGACAATTTAGCATCTAATCCTATTGCTCTAATTCAGTCATTTGCCTGTGCATTAGGATAAGAATGATTTGCATAACAGCATTTAGTTTTCTGTTTAGCAACAAAATATTCTGATTTTTGCTTGAGTTAGGTGGGATCAAACTGCAAACAGGCTGGATCCCAGGGGACCTGCAGTGATTCTGGCACTGCTGGGGAAGATGTGGCTGCTCCATTTTCCTGCAGGCTGCCTTGCAGGGAGCTGCGACCTGCTGGCAAATACCCCTTCTTGGGAAATTTGAAAAAAGAATAGGAAAATGTCTTGCTTGCCCTAGTCATGAGTGGTTAGATTCCACTTGCCTGTATTTATCACTTTCTGCACCACTGATAAGGATTGTTTTAGGAAGTCGGCCTTTATGTGCTGTTTTCCTCCCTTACGGCAGAAAAGGTTTGTAAATGAGTTGTAAACCATCCACTGGAGTGGCAGGACTGATAGTTTTTTTGCTTTTAAGGAGACAATCCCCAAAGAGATAGCTGCATCAAATTTTCCTGGTGAGAACTGGAATGTTCATTCCCTGTTTGAAAGCTGGAGGGCTCAGCATGTTCAGAGTTGCTGTAGGTGTCCCTCACAGCCCATTACCAAGCTGTGGATGCCCCTGCCCCATTGCCCAAACAATACTGCTCCCACATGCTAAAGCACAGCCCTCACCCCACATTTCCCTGTACAGTGCTTTGTAATTTTGAGATGTCATTCTTCCAATTCACCCAAATTTTTAGTTTCTTCTGCTAGGCATTTTTATTCTGTTCAGCAGCTAGATTTTATACATGGATTGCTCTGTAGAAATTTTGCATTCATGTTCTGTGGCTGGCAGATAACATTTTCCCAGTTGATTAAGTATCCAGACTTACAAAGGTAGAGCTGCCATATGTGACTGTAAGCACCTGGAAAGTTATAACCCCCTGTGGCAGATCATTAACTTCAGATCAATAGGAAAATCACTTTTTTCCCTACCTTTTTTGTAATACTTTTTTTTTTTTTCCCAGTGTCCAGATGCTTCTCAGGGAGGTGTTTTCAGAGAAAGTTGTCATTCCTCTAACACAAAATTGCATTATCAAAGAACTTCTGCCAGTACTATGAAAATGCTGAAATGAAATGCAAATCTAGACATTAAAGACAACCTCCTTAATAACTGAGGTAGATTTCTTCAAGCTTTCCTCTTTTGAATTGAACTTATTTTGCTAGTAAAGAATGTGGAGATAAAGAAATGTTTCTACAAAGAGCCTCTTTTAACAACCCTCCCTCAACTTTGGTGCATATCCTCCTGAGGGGGCCTGTGGGATCATACCATTTGCAGATGTCTACGTCATGAGATATTCTCCATTGTATTTTAACATATATATTTTTATTACAATGTTATCTATCTAATTAAAATTACTACTCTGTGAGGGGAAAAACTGTGGACACTTTAATTTTCCAGAGACTGTTGATAGGCTGGGGTGTGCTTGATGGAAGAATGTATTTCAATGTTTTCTCCTCTTTTCTGATAAATTATGTGCAAACATTTCTTCTGAAGCTAAGCAAAGTCAATTTTCCATTTTGGAGATAATGCTGGGGTCTGCATTTCATGTAGTCGTATTTTAGCATCTCCCTGTGCTGTGAAGTGGAGGTAGCAGCAACCTCCAGGGTGACTGGGCACCCTGGAGAAGGCAGGTTGACTCAGGGGCTCAGGGACTGCCCAATCCTGGTGTGGTATAAGGGGTTTGGAGCTTCACCCCACTGCTGGCTCCCTCAGTGCTCCTGAATGAGGAGAAGAACAGAGCAAGTAGTTGGTCTTTTATGAACCATAGGGTCTTTAGGATGAGCTTTGTAGCATTTAATGCCTCTGTCCCTCATTTATTACATCTGGTGCTTTCAGACCAAGGAACTGGCATGCTTGGACAGTGGGGAAGCCGTGTCTGCAGCAGGTTTGGGTCACTGTGGTACTGATCCTATTCATTGCAGAGCTATCGACAATGGCATGTGCCTACACATCTCACCATCCTGGCTAAGAAGAAGCCAGGTCCCCACTATGTCCCAAGCTCAGGCCTTTGTCTGCGTTATGTAAATTAATTCCTCTTAGTGGACCATGTTGTTTTTCTTCTGCACTAGAACCTACTCTGGAAAACAATGTGGTCCCCCTGATTCATAAAGGGTTAATATTTTCAGTCCCAGGCCCATTATTTTTATTTTATTTTCATGGCCTTAGTCAATACCATAAAGTCCCCAAATCCCTGGCAGTCTTTACCACAGAGATAACCACACAATGAACCTATCTGCACATCACAAAAAGCTGACAGTAAATTTACAAGTACTCCGTGGGATATGGGGCCTCATTGCTGATAACCAGCTTTGGCACTGAATAGGAGCTGTACACTTATGCCTGCTTTGTTGTGTTTTTCCCTGCAGATAGCAGCTCATTGTGGGAAAAGGCAAGGACTGCTGCTGGAACACACTCAGCGCCCTTGAAAACACATCTGTGCTCTGTCTCAGCTCTCCTGCCCAGTTTAGTCAGCACTGGTGTTTTTCCTCTTTCTCTTTTTTTGCCTCCTCTCCCTTGTCTCTGCTAATAATTTCACAGATTCTCTCTGTCTTATGGGCCAGATAATTTCTATTGAAACTGGCTGAGTTGCACAAATTGTGAGATATTTTTCCATGGTACTCTGGTTTTAATCTGCGTTGATTTTAAGATTCTCCTCTCTGCTGAATGCTTGCTGGGGTGTGAAGCATCTGCTTAGCTGTTATGTAAAGAAATACATTTATTAGGTAGTTAGTGTAATCACATAATCTTGACAGACACCAATGGTTGCAGTCACAGTTCCATATTTTATGAAGTGGGAGGATATATAAGCAGTCAGCCAGCAAAGCAAAAGTAGGCACATTTCTGCTGCTGAGGGACACCTTTACAGGATTATATTTCCAAAGTCGGTTTTCCAGAAAAAAACAGTGTCATTACCTCTCTGTGAGTGCAACAGCTGAGGCAGGGGTGAGTGACCACTCTGTGTCCAGTATTTCCCAGCTGCAGGGGCACAGGGCAGTGTTGCAGGTGATGCAGTGGGCAGGACAGGGGCAGGGGCAGGGACAGGTCTGGTCGGTTGGAGGAAGGTTACAACAACCCTCAGCCCTCTTGGCTGGTGGGAAGGGCTGATATCCACGTAGGAGGTGGGGATGGAGCAGGAACAGGAATCATTCCACAGCATGGCCAAGTCTGGATGGAGGGGAGTGGGTGGTCAGGAGGAGTTTTGGAGCATCCTTGTTGAGGTGTTCAGCAGTGAGCAGCTCCTTCAGGAACAGCTGGTGACCAACAGGCCGTATCAATTTGTTACTGCCCTTGAATGTAAAGGAAATATTTCAATCCCTTGTGCCACTCAACTTGTAGCACAGTTGATTTCAAATGTACACAATTCTGAGCAAGGTGTGTGCAGGAACAGACAGGGACAGGGATGCATATGTGTGGAGAGATCCCTGTACATGCATTATTGGCAGGACTCCCTCTGCCTGCACAGCCCAGCACTGATGAGTGGTGAGGCCTATTGGGAATCAATTCCACTGGAACAAATCTGAGAGATTACAAGCTAATTGTGCACAGTTGTCCCCAGGGGAGGAATTTCCTCAGATCATTTCAGTACAGGGAGCTGATGGAGGCCACAGGCTTGTTTTGTTTCCCTCATTCAGGTAAGAGCCAGAGGCTGTCACCCACAGATCTCTGGGTTCACTTTGCCCACAAGATTCCAGTCCAGCAATAGGAATAGTCTGTGTTTGTGGGAGAGGTGCAGGCTATAAATCTCACTAAGCATTTTAGTCATGCAAAACTGTCACCTTTGATTTTCAGAAAGCTTCTACTCCCTTACAATCTGCTCCTGGTGCCACTTCCCTCCCTGGAGACACCCAACAAAATAATAATATGGATTTTTGCATGTGAGCTGGAGATGATCAATAGCAATCCTTCCTGCAGCAGCAGCACAGTACATGAAGCACAGTCTGTAACATTAGAGTATAGGAGGCTCAAGAGAGATAGAAGCAGTACCCTGCACTTCCTTGTTGCCCAGCTTGTCCTCCCAGTGCTCCAGCGACCAGAAATTCTTGCTACTGTGCTTGTGGTCTGTTTCCCCAATGTAAAATGAAAGCAGGAAAGGCTGAACTACCTGCCTGCTCTGGGGAACGTAGTTGCTTATGGTGGACAGGCTGGAAAATAGTTTTCTTTCTGTTTCTTCCATTTCTTAATGACCTCTCTTATACTGTCAAGGCCTGCAATGATTTGCCATCTCAGTGCTAGTCAGGCCAGCGAAATCTGTTTTATCTGACTGCTTTATTATACATATCCAGGGTGTTGTCCACCCACAAAGGATACAGGCAATTCATATAAAGAAAGTATGAATGACTTCTTTGGGCTCATTCTTGTATTTAAATATTTCTGCATCACCTGAACTCCCAGTATGCATTGCCAACATTTCAGAGATTTCTGGAAGGGATAACAGCAGCCCTGAATAATTATAGAGAAAATCAAATGTGTCTGTGCATTTTTTTTAAATTATTCAAGGATGTAAGAGTGTTTCATGCAGCATGAGTGAGCTCTGAAACTATGCATATGTGAGCCTGCCAACACAATGGAGTAATAGTGTACAGAGCTTTTGGAGGAGTTTCTCCTCTTTTCCTTAGCTTCACTGTTGATGATGAGAAGGCAAAAATATTTCTAATTTTTTTTTTTTCACTTTGCTGGTGGTATAAAACAAGAAAATCCACCACCCCATGATACTTTTTCTGTGCTCCCTTGTCACAACAGAGGAATGAAAGTGGAACACCTCAAATGGAGGTATGAAATAGTCTCTCTCATGTCACATGGTAGTCAGACATGGCATCCAATTCTTTCCACACACCATATTAATCTCTTTCCCAATTTAGAATTAATTGTAATAAGATGACAGAGCTGTAGAGATTTCTGAAAAATAAATCAAACGTTGTCAGTTTACTCTGAATCTTCCATGTCTCTAGTGGATGTTAAAGCAAAAATCCTTTAAGCACATTGTAATCTAGTATCAGGCATTTCTCAAATTAGCATTTTCTGTAGCATCATGCATGAATTAGAATTCTGTTGATACTTATTTTTATACTAAACTGGTTATGTCATACATTAGGTGTATGCCATTTTGTCTATTAGCATGGATTTGTTTTCAGCAAGTAAAATGTATGCAGTTTAAAGGATTGTGCTAGCTGGTGATGTTCACTTTGGTATGCATGGATTGGATGCACCTTCTCCAGTGAAAAAGATGCCTTTTCATTTAAATGTGTTACCCTTTAGATAGATCTTAATTTGCTTCACTCTGTTTACAGGGTGTAAATACATCTCTAAGTAATTCTTTTGCCAATCAAATCCTCTTTGTAGCACAAAACCACATAATGAAATAATGGCAGTTTCAGTAAATTTATGTTAAAATTAGTACCATAATTTCTAACATATCTTAATATTTTTTGTGATTTTTAGGTGTTACACTTCATGCTATTTTTTCCACACTGCCGTTTCTACCCTCCCAATAACATGTGCTATTGTTCTAGAGAATGTTACAAACACATCACAGGGGGATCTGTACTCTCAGTTCACCTGCCACATGCTGAGTAATAACATCAAAGCAGACTAATCTTGTGGAAGTAAACTGACTTTCTGTTTAGAGCAATATTTACAGAGATGTGAGAACTGCATCCAGTGCTCTCACCATGTGTGTGAAGGATGATCTTTCTGCTGCCTCTAGTTCCTCCCCTGCAGCAATTTCGGCTCAGTCCTCCAAGTTTTAACCTGTGAAGCTGCAAGAAAGTAGCTTTCCAGCTCCTTGAGTCTCATGCATGTTTGTACTGTGTTGCAGAGAAAGCTGCTGAGGGAAGGTAAGCTCACACTGTCAAGTGGCTGACAGCTACTGTGGCTGGCCACAAGCCAACAACTACAAGATATGCATCTATCCCACATGGATACTGAGGTTTGAGTGCAGCAGTGGACATATGGACTAGTTTCAAATTTTAATTGCAAGCGGAGAGGGGCAGTGCATTTGGAGACATGAATGCTTTGGGGGTAAAGATGTGCTCTCTTTAACTAAATGAATACCTGATTAACTGACCAAGTCCACAAGACAGTGCTTGGCCTTGCAAAACCTTGTTTGTTCTTCTGAGGAGCTGAAAAATATTTGTTTTGGTTAGAGAGTAGCAGGACTGCCTCAGGAACACATCACAGGGAGGAGGGAAAAAGGCACAGTTGTATCAAAGAGAAGGTTAGACTCCCTTGGAAGAGATTGACTATAGGGGTTCCTGTGTTTTACCAAGCTTGGATGCTCTCCAGCCAGCTCTGGAGAAAGGCCAGAAAGGAGGGAGAAACACAGAGATCTTACATATTTTTACCAGCTGAATCTTAAGCATGGTTTTCCTTTGTGTCTTTACCTATGTCTTCAAAAGAATAAATTATCCCATCTATTCTGAAGGTTGTGATTAAATGTTTATTCATGCAGCTTGATTTAAGGATATTGTGAATGTAATTGGACAGTGAGATCTCTTCCAGTGAAGTGCTGACAAATCCATACAGTAATGCAGCAACAAGTGTCCATCTCCTCTCTCTGTGACTTTTGCTTGCTCCCCTTCACATTATCAGCTTTCAGGAGGGAGGAGTGTCTCTCCCTGACTGTGGTACCTAGGAAGGCTTTGGCACCTCCCTGTGTGTGTGTGTGAGCATCCACACCCTGTCATGGCATTGCTTGACCACAGGATCTCTCCCCAAGGCAGGAACAGTGAGTTTCCTGGGTTTACAGCCTCAGAAAAAACAAGCCTGGCAGGAATCTCCACTTGTGTCTGGATGTAATGCCTGTGCTTTGCACCAGCTCTTGCACAGGAGACCCTGGCTGTAGGAAAGTCTACCCTCTTATTTGGTTGTCCCTGGTCACCCTGGCACCATCCTCATGTGTGTGGGCCCACATGAGGCTCCAGTCACAATACGAGCTGATGAGTAGATTTTGTTTATCAAGAAGTAAAGGTCAAAACTGCACTGGTTTGGCAGAGCAGTGCTCATGGTTTGATCTGAGGAATGTATCTGTATCATTTTCCTTTCAGAAGAATCTCTCAGTGCATATGTTATCTGCTAGTGCACCTAGCAGTTTGATCGGCAAGCTAAAATCATGGTCTGCTGTGGAGGGTATGAAATGATAGTCAGAAAAATAAGCAATGGAGCTAGGGTACGAGGTGAGACCCTGTGGAGTAGGTGGGAGAGGATCCCTGCAGCCCTCAACAGTCTTTAGCAGTCACTGCCCAGAGCTGATGGAATGCTGGAAGATGGCACCTAGAGACTCTACAGCCCCTACTCCGGGATATGCATAGGGTGGCTGTGAGGATGGGCAGGCTTTATGACTGGGGAAGAATCAGAGACAGAGGAAGAGGGGTCAAGGATGATTGAGAAGGAGCAAGTGTGGGAAAATAGGGGATAAGGGACAAAAGGGGACAGTTTTACATGAATAGGAAAGGCAAATGTACTTTTCACAGTTGATTGACTATTCTGCATGCATGTGCGTGCATGTGCTTTCAGTGCCAGCTGTGGGAGTCAGCCCTGGTCAAGAGGTCACCTGCCCAACTAGGATCCTGGTACCTGGGAAGGACACATGGTGTGCACTTTTCCTTGGGAACTTGTGTGTGTGTTTGTCTGTGTGTGTCTGTGCACAAGAAGCTCTGAATAGGAGCTGGAGTAGGGCTGGGGCTTGTAAGGCAGCTGGGGAGGCTGGTGATCCAGGACCAGCTACAGCAGAGACTGCCTAAGGCCTGTTACTGGAAGGAGAGGAGAACCACAACTAGGCCATATGCATGCTTCCCATTTGGATGAGCACTCTATGTGTGTTGGAAATAGAAGCTCAGCCTTGCTGGGGATACAGAGCAGCAGCAGCCTCACATTTGTCAAGCCACCTCTTCAGCAGCTCTGAGCACTGGGATTATTGAGTAATTCACTGATTACCTGAATACTGGAGTAGGGATCACACTTATCAGTGCTGCTGCAAGGAGGTTGAAAATCTGGATTAACACTCCACATAATCTTGACAGCAGAGATATGGACTGAAAAAAAATAGGATATAACTCAATTGGGGTGAATCTAAGGTGGGTGAAAATATAGATTTAAATGGAAATAGACAGCAATACACAGACACAGTGGTAAGTGACACCCTACCTGCCCACAGCACATGAATGGGACTGTAAGATGGCAAGGAGACAAAGATGATACACATTTTCTGCTTCACACAGAAAAAAAAAAAAAAATCCTGAAACTACTGGATCCAATTTTGGACACTGCAACTCAAAAAGAGGGTATCTTAATTAAAGCCAAGAGGACAGTGGGAGTAGTACAGTAGACTAGAAAACATGAAAAAAATTTGGACAAACTGCTTCTTTAGTGAGAGAAGAAAATTCCAGCTGGAGATAGGATGACCTTGAATCCAAAAGAAGTTGTGGCAGAGGGGCTGTTTGCACTTGATGTTCTTGGACAGGCAAGAAGTGCTTGATTGGCACCAAGAGAGATGTGGAGATCCTGGAGCAGGTCCAACAGAGAGCTTCTATGTTGGTCAAAGCTCCAGAGCATATCTTTCATCAGGAAGGGCTGAGAGAGTTGAGCCTGTTCAGTCTCAAGATGTGAAAACTGAGAGGGGACACCACCAGTGTCTCTAAGTATCTGCAGGGAGGGTGCCATGAGGATGGACTAGGCTCTGCTCAGTGGTGCCCAGTGGCAGGACAAGAGGCAAGGGACAAAAGCTGATGCAGAGGAAGTTCCACCTGAATACAAGTAAGAATTTACTGTGCAAGTGACCACACACTGCAACACATTGCCCAGAGGGGCTGTGGAATTTCCCACACTGGATATCCTTAAGAACTCTCTAGACACAATCCTGTGCCGTGTGCTCTGGGACAATCCAGCTTAAGCAGGGAGGTTGGACCAGATGACCCTCAGTGGTCCCTTCCAACCTTACCTGTTCCGTGATTCTGTAAACCATACAGGGAATGGAAGAACCACATTCCATTCCATTCCATTCCATTCCATTCCATTCCATTCCATTCCATTCCATTCCAGTGAACTCCCAGTTCACAGGGCTGGTGGGGTCTCCAGTGCCCCAGTTGGTGTTATCAGGCAGGCATCTACAGAGGTGGCCCTGGCACACAGCCTAGTCCTCTGTGGATACCTTGAGGAGGTCACATTCCCCAGTCTATGTGTGTCATTGCTGGTAACACAGGCCAGGGTTTCCTGTCTTCACTGGCAGAAATGTACAGACTACAGTGAGATCAGTCAGGAAAGCACCAGGCCTCCCAGGCTCTGGGCTCACTGTCAAGTGACGGTCATGCTTCCTTCTAAAACTCTGCGGACCTGGTGCTTTGTGGGAAACAAAAGGCTATTGAAAGCTGCTTCAAGCAAGAGATGAATGCAGAAAAGCGTTTGTTGCCTCCAGGCTTAGTATATAGGTCAGGTAAAAAGTACAGCGTTACTAACCCTTTGTAAATAAGTAATTAGGGCACTTAATGTAATTGAGCAGCATAATGAATAGTAGCAATAGAAATGAATTGCAAAACGTTTCTTTCCTTCAGAGAAATGCATAAGTATGCAAAAAGCATTTGCTGGTGTGTTACTGTGTTTGTGAGTGAGAGTAGCTATCAGAGAGGCAGAAAGAAATCTTAGGTTTTCCACTCTAGTGTCCTACTGAGGCAGGTTTGGTTCCAGCAATGCACTTTACAGTATTTTGTTACCAGAACTATCAAAGGTGGGTGTAATATATACGTTTTAGAGTCAGATCCAAGAGGCTGAGTGGGTGTAGGCTGATGGAGCGCTGCTGAAAGCAGCAGAGGTGTGCCAAATTTTGCTGTCTGAATTAGCTAATGCGCACTGGGGGCAGCATATCCTGCTGGGCCCTGCCAGCCTCTGCGAGCTCAGCAGATTTTGTCATTAGTTGGAAAAGACTGTGGCAGGTTTTGGCTGTGTCCTGCCTCCAGCTCCCCCTCCACCATCATCCTGCCTTTCAGTTTCTTACTGGCCCTGTAATGGCCATCTACCTGACTCAAAAGCTGTTGTTATGAGTCAGCCTGTTAAAAGGATCATGAAATGACTGGATATCACAAGGAGAGAAGCCCTTTAATTATCTTATGTTAGGCTATTGGAAGCTGTTGCTGGGTATCAGAGGGTTAGATATACCTGAACTTCTGAATTGTGAAGATACGGTTTCTGCATATAATAAATGTTTATAGGAGTTTCATAGACATAACTTCTGAATTACTATGAGACTGGAATATTCATGAAGTATAACCCTAAGGGAAGCAGAGTATCTGGATATTTAGCCACTCCACCTTTTTCTATAGTTAAAACCCAGCTTTTTTTCCTATTAATAGTTCACCTCCTGTGTGTGCTGAAGGTCTAATTCAGCAGCTCTTCAACTGTATAGCACACTGTTCATGCTTAGCTGTGGTCACTCCTGCATAAGGATGAATGGGAACAACAGTGACTTTCTGGTGGAAAACCAGAGGATGGTCCACCTACCTGTAGACAAGTCATAGCTGGTGTTACCTCTCAAGCTTGGCCCCAGACTTTTGCACCCCTGTGACATGTTCACCAAGCCCACATACTCTCCACAGCCCAAGATGTTGCTCCTGACAAGGATCAAAGATACCCCAGGAGAGTTGACAGTGTAGTACATTTGGGACTGTATTTTATGTGCTCATCTTTAATATAGTCACCTAGGGTGACATATATTTCTAGTTTATTTTGTGTATAATCTTCTGTGCAAACTACAGTTACAGACTTCTGTACTGTCCAATAATGCAGTTGTAAAGCACGACAGTAAATAATATATGAGTGAGTGAGTGAGAATACATGTTTTCAGTTCAGATTTGAAAAGAGATGGGGAGTCAATCAGGCATGTAAATGTATTTAGTCTTCATAAAGGAGCTTGTGCTCCAGACGAATTTTACTGGTTACTAGGGTTTCTCCTTTAGGCTACAGAGGATCAAAACTGCCTGGAGTCCTGGGCTGCAGCCGGGTTGCAAGCATTCAACCCACAACCCATCCATCCAGGGGAAGGAGCAGAAGAGACTTTAGTGCAGAGCAGGATATAAAAAAGGTGCAATGTAGGGTAGAAAGCCTTCCCCTGCTGAGTCTGTCCTTCCTCCAAGGTGCAGTCTCACTGCTGGGAGTGGTCTGCAAAAGAACATTGCTCACCCTGGTCTCTTTGCTCTGGTTTCTAACAGCTTATCAGGTGACTGCAGCAGCTCAAGTTGCAAAGACAGGGGAACACTCAAGCCAGTGTTAGGAGTAGCTATGCACTCACATAAATCATGCATGTGAGGCCTGAACCATATGTGGAACTGCAAAAGACCAAAGAAAGTAATTTTTACAGTTCAAATAATGACTATTCTATTTTTAAAAATATCTAGGTTACCTAAAGCTTATTTGAACCAGTCTGAAAAGAAAAATAAAATAATATGATGAAATAAAATTAAGCCTGCTAAATGGAACAGCGTTTGGCAAATAGCCTGTTTTATAAAACAAAAGGGTAGATAAGTCCTCTCTGATACATAATATTGGTCTAACAGGAAAGATTCTCAATTTAACAAAGAGCTAATTGAAGATATTTGTGAATAGAAATAGAGTTGTTTCATGGAAGCTTTCAAAGGAATTAGTACTTTTTTATTTCTTGAACTTTTAGCTGAATGTGGCTGAAGTATTTCAGAACAAGGTTAAACATTGTTTAAAATGTGCCTTTCTAAAACTCTCCAGCCCCTAGGTTTTTGCTGTCATGTCTTTCTGCTTCTAAGTAAATGAGAAATCTTTGAACTGCTCTTGTTTTGTGGTTTGCTTATGTGCTTTTATAGGTTAAAACCTTCTGCATTCACATTTAGCTGTGCAGGAAATCTATTATTTTCCCTGAAATAAGCTTAGACAAATGCCTTCTATTCTCCCAAGCCTGGAGTCCCTCAGGTATTTTATGCTTTAAATAATCGCTCCAAATGGATGAAAAATGCTTTGTAACTTCCCAGCCAGCAGGGCGGATGAGACAGTCTGGTTTAGGCGTAGTAGTTTTCTCTTGACCTGTGCTGTTCTTGGGTTCCCAAGGACAGGAGAGGATGATGTCATCAGGAGCCACTGCTGATGCCATGGGGCTTTCAGCACTGCCACCACTGTGTGTTTAGACATCCTCTTCCTGGCCATCTTCTGCTTTGCTTTTCCTCCTCACACTAAGAGGTTTTCGCCTTACACTAATTCACCCCAAAAGACAGATGATGAGCATTCTCATGAGCCCAGCTGCTTTGCAGCTCTCCAGCTCCTGCCATGCCTGCAGTGCTCCTGGTGAGCAGCCATACAAGATGTTTCCCTCCTGCAAGGACAGCATGGGCTTCAGACCTATCTGGGCAGGTGGCAAAACACACACAGGGAAATGCATTCAGACCCCCTGGGAATGAGAGGTCTGGTTACAAGAACCACCTAAATCCCCAGATTTTCTTATCGGTCTGGCCACAGCTCTCCCTCCCCCCAAGCCTGTGGGATGGAGATGGGGGGATGTGAGGTGGGTGGTGGGGGGCAGTGCAGGGATGTACCCATTAGCAACACAGCTGCTGTGAGCAGGGCTTTGTTTTTCCAGTGATTTAGAGTGATTTGATGCAGAGAACTGCACCTCACCCACCTCATGCTTTATTAGGCTCTTTCCCAGCTCGGCTGTGCATGGTTAAACAGACTTTGAACCCTATTACGTGACCTTTTGGGTCCTTGCCTGTCAATTGAATTGCTTCCCACACGCTGCTCTCCCCATTTGCAGCTAGCACCAGACCTTGCCCTCTCCGTAAAGTATCATGTGAGTGTGACCTGCTGCCATTGTAAGTGGAGCTTTGCTGTTACCAGCTATCCTTACCCATATTCCTCCTTTACTGAGAGAGCGGACAAAGCCAGATGTGTTAACAATTTGCTTTTTGTGTTCTTTCCCCAAAATAACCTAAACCCCAAACCTTGGATTTTTCTCTTGAACTACAGACATACTGATAAAAGAGAGTTTATTTTTTGCAAATTGTTTCTACTGTGCTTCATTTGCCTTGCACCAGTGTATAGCACTCTGTCTAAATTTAAGGCCGCCTCTCTGGGTTGGCTGAGGGCAAAAAGCCATAGTGCTTTATGTCCCTCCTATCTGTTCCTGGAATAATCAAGTTATATATTTGCTCCCAATGTGCAAAGGCATGGAAAGAAAAAGAGAAACCAGCTAAGAGATTGCTAGGGCCCCATCCTCCTCTGCCTGGGTAGCTCCACTTCACGGTGGTATTCCCTAGGTTTCTCGTGCTAGGAATCATCCATGACTTGTATGCTTTGCATTTCTTAAGGGCTGAGGTTTGTGTTATAAGGTCCTTCATGCCCTACTACAATTTACATGTTAAGTAATAATAGGATAATTATTTGGTGTTGATTAATCTTCCTATTGCATGTGTTCAGCCTTAACCCCAGCCAGCAGCCAAGCCCCACACACCTGCTCATTCACTCCCCCACCAGCAGCATCAGGAAGAGAATAGAAGGCAAAACGCTTAGAAAACTTCTGGGTTGAGATAAAAACAGTTATATAGGGAAAGCAAAACCTGCTCACAAAAACAAAGCAAAACAAAGCTTCCTAAAGGGCAGGGAAGTGTTCAGCCATCTCCAGGAGAGCAGTGCTTCATCACAGTAACAGTGACATGGGAAGACAAACACCATCACTTCAAATGTTCTAGCCCTTCCTCATTCTACCCCTCTTCTTTATGTACTGAGCATGATATCACATGGTCTGGAATATCCCTTTGGTCAGCTGGGGTCACCTGTCCCAGCTGTGTCTCCTCCCAACCTCCTAGGCACTCCCAACTCTTACCAGGGTGGAAATACAAAAGCAGAAAAGGCCTTGGCTCTGTGTAATCCCTGCTCAGCAATAACAAAGACATCTCTCTGTGTGCTGGTTTGAAAGCAAAACCAGTAAGACTCCCAGTCAGAGATACAATTTAATAGAAGAAGAGAGAAAGAAAAGGTAAAATAAACAGAATAATATAATCTAACACCCTGTTGGTCAGGGTGTTTGAAGCAGTCCAGAAGTCCTCCTGGAGTGGCAGATGTGGTTCTGCTGGAGCAGAGATGATCCTGAGAGAAGGGTCCAGTCTTCCTCCAGGAATCTGGTGGAACCAGATATCTTGTACTCCTGCTTCTCAGTTTTTATCCAGGTTAGCTCCTCCCACTGGGTGGAGCATCTCACAATGGAATGTGTCATGCCCTTAGTGAGCCTTAATGGCCCATCAGCTGAAAATATCCCCCTGGAGGGAGGAAAGGTGGTGAAAGAGATAAGAAACACTGCCCCACCTGGTTTTAACAGTTGGTCCATTATCAGAAGGCATCTGCCCCCCTCCCCCCAGAGTTACAAGAGATAAAGAAGAACATCTCCCCAACTGCTTTCAACAGATGAAATAGAATACACATTTTTGGTTCTATAACCCAAGACACTCTGTTATCAACTCTGTGTTCAGCACAAATCCAAAACATGGGCCTGCACCAGCCACTTGTGAAGAAATATAACTACCCCAGCCTCAACCAGTATAGCATGAACACAATCATTCAAAAAGACCTGAACAAACAAGTCCTTTAATGTAAGAAAATTATATCAGAATTGACATCAATTGTACTGTTTTCAGTGAGTCTGGAAAAGGAATCAAAGTATGTTTTAGATAGTTATGGGTTTTACTCTGAAAAGTAAAGGGAACAAGGCCCACCGTCAAGTTTATAGGAGTTTTTTTTAGCACATCAACAAGATGTTAATGGTAAGTGAAAATACCGTTGTTTTGAGAACAAGTAGGAATGTTTTTTTCTGTTCTGATAACTGGTTTATTTGAGATGCAAAACAAATGCCAAAAGAAAGCAATTTTTCACAAGGAAAATTCCTGTTGAGAGATCTGCAGTATTTATTCTTTTGACCATGATTGCATTTTGTACTCATGCATGTTACAAGATAAAGTCAAGAGCAATTTTACCTACTGTTCTGACATATATTGTTGCTTGTCCACCCCACAAAATGTTTGATGTGTCAGAAGGGCATGTCTGTCCCCCTTTGCGATCCTCTTGGCAGGGTTTACTGTGAAGGAAACAATTTTTCTGTGCGATGAGAGCAGACCAAATTGGTGTTTGCATTAGTGTGCCATTAATGCCTTGTTTTCTTGTGATGAAACAAGTCCAAGGTTGACCTGTTAATCAGTGCTGTCAAAATGTCTTTTAAAGGATGATATTTTTTCCTTTTACTTTTTGGGTTTTTTTTCAGCTGCATGTTTTGGGAAGGGAGAACATGAATAAGATGATTCCTTTGGGTGTGAAATGATCTGGTACACTCCCAGCCCTTTTGGCAGGCACTGCTGCTGTACCTGAGGACTGGGCTGCAGCTTTCTGGTTTTTGAGGAGCCTTCCTGACCAAAGAAGAAGACTGAGTCTCTGCCTTGTTTTACATGAGCTGGCACAATTAGCCTGTGTGGTTGAAGAAGCTTCAAATGTAAAGTTTTCCATAAATAAATCATAATATAACAATAAAATATCAACAACAACCCTTTTAATGACAAAGCTAATTGTGACTTGCAAATGAAGAATTGCTTTACAGGTTGCTGAAAACTAGCACTGTATTCAACAAAACAGCTTGATAGCATAAACTCCATTAAAAGTTGGTTTTCTGTTCAGTGCCACAGCTGCAAAGAACCAGCTGGGGGGCAAGGCTGGAAGCAGGGAAGGCAGGTGCTGCTTTCTACTTTGCTGCTAGCAAACTTACTAACAGAATAACACTAAACTAAATCACTAATAACATTGAACTAAATCACTTACCTCTGCTTTGCCTTCCACCTCCTTGGATTTCTGACCTTGGTGGGTGCAGCTTTGATAAAAGCTACAGCATCTCAGCAGAGCCCTGCACATTTTAATTCTTGATCATTAGATGATCTCAGCATGGCCCCTGGTAAATCACAGACTATTAAATTGTCTGGTGGCCTCCCTGCTCTTCCTTCAGATGAAGGAAGATGCTGGGGAGGCTGAGCCACCTCACAGCCTTGAGGCCACATCCCAGCAGCCAAATAGCATGCACCCCATGCTTTGCTGGGTGCATGGGTGTTGGGACACTGCTATGACATCCCTGGTAGCTGCACTGCACCCTTCAACAAGGTCAAAAACCACCCCATTTCCTCTTCTGCATGCACTGACCATGACAACCACCTCTGTGTTTTCTCTACAGAGATACAGCTCTCATTACCTCTCTTCAAGGTGAAGTACAGACTGAGCCCATAGGGCATGTGGGAGCCAGCCTTTCACTGCATCCTGCCTGAATTGCCCAGTTAGGATGGTAGGTCCTTGCAAACCCAAAATATCACTCGGATGTGGCATTCAGCTCACTTCATTTGGCAGCCACAGGCCTCTCCTGTTCACTGTTCAGTGCTGGATGACCTGTACAGCATCTTCAGGCATCTTGTTGAAAATTTTATATCATCTTTTAGAATATTGATTGAAAACACATTAAATAAGATTGGCTCATGACTCAGTTCTGTGAGAACCCTGCTGGATCTAGCCTCAGTGTTAAGCATGCTTTAGGATCTAGTAGAGATCCAGTTTGTAATTTTTCTTCACACATAATTAATGCAATATTGTTTTGAAACCAAAATATCAGTGTCTAGAATTTACTGGTGTTTGAAAATCATTGAATGCTGGAATGGCCTGGGTTGGAGGGACCTTAAAGATGGGAACTTTAGCATAAACCACAACTTGGTCTCAAGGCAAGACTTCCTTCCATGTTCTCAGGAATCTCAGAAAGACATGTGAATGGAAATAATGGCAGGTGGTTGTATTGGGTCTGCTAAAAGTCATGATGGTCTGCACTGGAAGTCTGCAGACGGTGTGAGAGCAGTGCAGGAAGAGCAGTGTGAGCCCTCCTTATCTGTCTTATACTTACAACATAATTAGGATCACATAAATGCCACTGCTGTTAACAACCATGGTGATGACTGTTGTATCAGAAAAATCCCCCTGCTGTCTGCCTCCCAGGTGTTTGCACTTACATATCACTTCCCATTAAAATGGTCTGCAGCAAGTGCCAGGGGTGTCAGGGCTGGGTGATGAAATTGAATTAGTTTGAATAACTGAATAAGTTTTAGATCTTGGACTGACAGCTTGTTCATATAGATCTTAAATGCCCAGAAGCAGCAGCAGCAGCATAATTTGCATTACCCAGGCACGGCTGTTCAGAGTGGCAGGGCAGGGCTGCACATGGTTGGTGTTTGCTCTTAACCTTGCAGCCTTCAGAAAACCTGCCTTGCAGGAAGAGACACAGACTCAAATGGAGTGATTGCAAATAATCAGCTCTCCTCTCCTCTCCTCTCCTCCCCTCCCCNCTACCTCTCCTCTGCGCTCCTCTCCCCCCCTCCCCTCCCCTCCCCTCCCCTCCCCTGGAAGTGTACAATTCTTTGAATTGCAGAAAACAGCGTATATTCCAATTCATTCTGATTCTGCACAGATAGGATGCGGAGGAGGGCAAGGTTTCATAAAGGCCTTTTGTATAGCTCATTCTGAAATCTGGCATCAGCAGATGAAATTCAGACTGAGCAAGCAGATTTTGAAGAAATTTTTAATAATTTATGATGTACTTGGTACTTGCATAGCACCTTTCATCCATTGTTCTTATAAGACTTCAGAGATGTCAATAGATGATACAAACAGAATAAAGTCTTATTATAATAAAGTCATTTTGCATGTTCATAAAGAAGCAGAAATTGCATTCCTAAAAGAATGAATTGTTTTATCTATAACAAAAATAAAGGGAGTCTGTAAGAAAGTGGGACATAAAAGTAGAAATCTTAGTTTCCATCTCTTACTTGTAAACTTTTTGAGGAAATAGAAAGCTTTAGGCAGAACAATTATTTTATACTTTAAAAAAAATACCTGCTTGACTGGCATTTATTATCCGTGGTGCTCTTAAGACCTCCCATATGTAGTGGATATTTGCCCTCCTGCTCAGTACCCTGCCAGCTGAAGGGGTTTTACCTCTGTATAAAGCAGCAACCCAAAGCCTCTGTGATTAGGCTCACCTGCAAATATTTTTCTTTTATATGTTACCAAGAAATAAAAAATTGTCTGTAAAGTCTTTTTCCCCCAAATGCAAAACAAGTAATGGATGACCACAAAAATCAGAGCCACCATAACCTCAGTTTCCTCTGGAGTTTTATTTTGTTTTACAAATTGTATTATTTCTCTCCATCATCCAAAATATACTCAATTATACATATTATACATATTATACAGATTAAATCAGATTGGACTAGATTAGATTAGTAAATGTATGAGGTTTTGCAGCTAAAATTTCCANGTCTGCACTGGAAGTCTGCAGACGGTGTGAGAGCAGTGCAGGAAGAGCAGTGTGAGCCCTCCTTATCTGTCTTATACTTACAACATAATTAGGATCACATAAATGCCACTGCTGTTAACAACCATGGTGATGACTGTTGTATCAGAAAAATCCCCCTGCTGTCTGCCTCCCAGGTGTTTGCACTTACATATCACTTCCCATTAAAATGGTCTGCAGCAAGTGCCAGGGGTGTCAGGGCTGGGTGATGAAATTGAATTAGTTTGAATAACTGAATAAGTTTTAGATCTTGGACTGACAGCTTGTTCATATAGATCTTAAATGCCCAGAAGCAGCAGCAGCAGCATAATTTGCATTACCCAGGCACGGCTGTTCAGAGTGGCAGGGCAGGGCTGCACATGGTTGGTGTTTGCTCTTAACCTTGCAGCCTTCAGAAAACCTGCCTTGCAGGAAGAGACACAGACTCAAATGGAGTGATTGCAAATAATNCAGCAACCCAAAGCCTCTGTGATTAGGCTCACCTGCAAATATTTTTCTTTTATATGTTACCAAGAAATAAAAAATTGTCTGTAAAGTCTTTTTCCCCCAAATGCAAAACAAGTAATGGATGACCACAAAAATCAGAGCCACCATAACCTCAGTTTCCTCTGGAGTTTTATTTTGTTTTACAAATTGTATTATTTCTCTCCATCATCCAAAATATACTCAATTATACATATTATACATATTATACAGATTAAATCAGATTGGACTAGATTAGATTAGTAAATGTATGAGGTTTTGCAGCTAAAATTTCCAAAAGCCCTTTCAATTTATGACAGATTAGACTTTAATAAAGTGTAAAGAACCACTGAGAGGAGACTCAGAGCATGGTACTGTCCAGCAGTGTCCACTACTTAGAAGGGCTGGTCACACTTGGTATTGCTATACCCAATAGAAATGTCCTTTAGCTGATGGTAAATAGACCAGAAGTTCATCAAGTGGTAATGTGGATGTAGCTATGAAGGTAGGTTCAAAAAAGGTCCAAAAATTTCAAATGACGTTCAGTGAGATTTTATGATTATTTTATTGTAATCATTTACCCAGAGGGTAATAAAAGCACCTGATTCTGGCTTGTGCATACCACTACTTCACACTGAATTAAATGAAAACTAAGAAATTAAGTGGAACTATTCAGAAGGAAAATTCCTTAATGTACGAATCCCTTCAAAGTAGAATGTTACATGAAGTAGTTACTATTAAAAACATTGTTATTCACCAGTACTTACCACATAGATTTTATTCTGATACCCTATTCTAAATGACTGGGTTAACTGTGGTTTCTTGGAAAATGCATGGGTTTTAATTGCGTAACATTACCTGCATTAATGGCATGGCAGGATGTGGGTAAATGTGCACTTATGCTTACAGCTGTCCAATATTTTCCACTGCAAGAGGCTGTTTGCTGCTGTTTATGCATCACCAGGCTTTGTCCAGCAGGACCACAGCAGCCTTAGCCAAGTGGGTGTTTTGAACTGGTGCTACTGTGGAAGTGCCATGACCAGGGGGCTGTGCAGCTCCTCTCTGCCCCATCTGAGAGCCTTTAACACCTTCTCCTTTTGAAGTTTCAGATGTGCTTTGCAGCAGTGCAAGATTTTGGAATGAAGCTGGGCAATAAGGTGGTGTTAGGCCAGTGAAAGTCCTTTTCACACTGACTGAAACACACACTTTAGAACATATGCAAACATGCAGTCTAAGTAAGTTTGGTAGCGTCTGACAACAAATCTTGATGCTCTTATGTCCAGACAGACAAGCTTACTATGTATTTTACCATGTAGCTTTGCAGTCCACTTTTGCTTTCCTGGCAGTTTGCCTCTTTTTCTTTATGTGTTATTTGGCTCAATTCTTGCTTCAGTTACAGAAGACTGCTTTCATTTTTCCTTTAAACACATTGGGTATTGAAAAAACCAGATAAAAATATACAAATACTTGATGGTAGGGAGCCAGGCTCTTTTTAATGGTGTGCAGTGACAGGACAAGAACACACTGAAATACAGGAAACTCCCCTAAAACATAAGAAAAACTATTTTTTTACTATGGAGGCAATCTAATGCTGGAATGGGTTACTGAAACAGTCTGTGGTGTCACCACCACCCTTAAAACACAAGTGGATGTGGTCCTGGGCAGCCAACTCTAGCTGACAGTTCTTGGGCAGGGGAGTTGGACAGGATGGCATCTGCAGGTGCCTTCCATCCTCAGCTGTCCTGTGAGCCTGTGAATACATCTGATTTCTCTAACATGCACAAATATATGTTAAAAAAACTTGACTTCATTATGTGGTCTAGGGACCTGAGTTTATCTCAGCCAGTCCGTGCTGCTGCTCAGAAGAGCTTGGCTAACCTGTGTTGGGGGATGTTTCAGCTCCCCAGTACTTCCTCTCTGGCACAGCCACGGTCACAAAAGGGACTGAAAACATCCTGAGACAAGAGGAAGGAGGAAAAGGATGTGGTTCAACTCCAAGTTGCTGGGATTGAAGACCTTCCAGGCATCTTTGGCAGAGCTGCTCCTCAGGGATGGCAAGCACCATCCTCCCCTGTGCTGAGGGGCACACACAACAGGAAAAGAGAGCAGGAAAAGAAAAGCATTGCCATGTGCATATGCCAGCCATGCTCTGGACTTCAGGGTCCCATTCTGCCGAACTTTCCCTCTGCTCTCTAGCCGGGAGTGCAGAACAGACCTGGGTAAGGGACAGCAGCCGAAAAAGTTGTAGGTAGCAGCCCTGGCAATAACTGCCACTTAAAATAAAAATAAACACAAACAAATCCTCCACAAATAAATGAAGAGGAAGGCTAAGTGAAGCTGCTTTGACAGCTGCAGTTGAGCTGATGACTGATTAGAAATGTATCTTCACTGAGGCCCAATTACAATTGAGTGTTTAATTGCTCCTGTCCAGCATCAGCCCCCTGGGCAGGAGGCAGCTGGTTGTCTGTAGTCCTCATTCCCCAGAGTAGCAGGGGAAAGAATTTTCTGGCTCTGTGGACTATTTGTCTTTGGCACAATTTGGAAACAAATCAGTCATCATTTTTATTGCTCTAAATATTACACCATTTTTTTCTTTTAAGTGAGGTAACCTTTAATTAGCTGCATGAGTGAAACCACACCATCTCTCTTAAATTTAGTCTCATAAGGGTGGGTGGTGGTGGTTTTTTTTTTTTTNCTGTAGGTGTTTTTTTTTTTTTTTTTTTTTTTTTTTTTTTTTTTTTTTTTTTTTTGGTTTTTTTTTAGAAGGTAGTGGATTTTCTAACACCATCTATGCCTATCTTACTTATTGAAGAGCCTGCAAGTCCTGCAAGCTGCTGCAAGTCCTCCAACCCCTGACATTGCTTCCTGCCATGACTGTGCCCTTCATACTTCATTTCTGAGGGACAGGTGAGGTCTCTGAGACTACTGGGCACCTTGCTGTGCCTCACCCCTGCAGCAGCGCCTCTTCTTGGGAAGGGAATTCCCTCCTTGCACCCACAACAGCCAGGATGCATATGTACTGGGGTAGCTTTGCAGGCCCCCACTGCTGTGTACAAGTTACAAGTTGCTGTACCAAGAACTGAATATTAGCAGGTAGCTTGGTACATAATCTCAAGAGGAGTATTCTTTTTAATAGACAAAAAATATATTTAATATAACTTTAATATATGTTATATATCATATATGTAAACCATAGGAATATTTTTATCTATATTTTTTCATAGATTTTTATCTATCTATCTATCTATCTATCTATCTATCTATCTATTAGTAAAGCTGGAGCTTTATGGTAAATTTGCTACAGGAAGGTTTCTGAAAGCACAAATTTCTTGATGCTAGAGGCATCCCATTTGCCTGCTTGTGCCTTGGCTACAGGATGTCCCGGGAGCATCCAGGCAGTGCCAAGGGCAGGGCAGGAGCTGTGGGGAAAGTGGGGCTGGTGTAAAGTGGTAGTTCAGCTCGTGCCCAGCCTGTAGCTGCAGGTGGAAACACCAGAGAAGGCATTAGGGGCTCTGTGAACCCCTCCCCAGAAACAGATAACCTGTGGCCCTCATCCCCTGGGGCAGCAATCTGCTTTCCTTCCTTCTCTCACACCAGCAGCTCCTCTTCTTACTCTTCTTCTGTGCTATGGGAAGGAAGGTCCAGTTTTGTTCCTGGTTGTTTTTGCTTGAAACAGGAATATCTATGTGCCTGCCTTGTTTGTAATTTCTTCACAAAGGAGAATTCTTTTCCATTCAACCTCCTTTCCTTTGATTCTCTGTTTCTGCTGCTAGACTCTCCAGGCTTTATGGACTTGTGCCTTTCCTCAAACCTGCCAGTTACACTAGGCAGTTCAATGGAGAATGTATGTGACAGTGACCTGGGACATTGCGACTGTCCTTTTCCCTGCTGCTGGTTTGCAGGTAACCTGGGACAAAATGGCTTCAGTCCTCACTTTGCCTGCTCATAAAATGTGTCATCCAGCCTATTCTCCTGCATCAAAATAGACCCAGTAGGGCAGGTAGCAAGATAAGAGGGAGAGAGAGAAGAAGAATTTTAAAAGGAACAACCTGAATCAAACCCTTGTTAAAATACATGAAGGGTCCCCATGTTCTCCAAATCAGGTTGGATGATCTGAGGATGCAGGCAGACTTCTGGGCTGGAAGGGAGCAAAGACCACTTTTGTGCAACCATTGCAGGCGACTGCAAGCATCCTTGACAGAGGCTGATGCTTTAAGCCATACCCCAGCCTACAGCTCTCACAGCACTTGTGTATTGCAGTGCCAGCCACAGGAGTGGCAGGTGTGACTCTCAGGTGTTCCCGTTTTCCACAGGCATGCCAAATCCATCTAAAGAACTGCCTCGATGATCTAAGCTAATAGGGCAACTTTTTATTTCCATCATTAAAGCAGTGGGGAAAGGCCACACTCCTCTTTATCTAGGTCAGGGGAGAGTTTGTCCTTTCTCTTATATGACATGGTCACAGAATCCAAAGGTAGAAAATTATTTTTTATTGCTTTTAGACCAATTCTAAGTAAAGTTCTTTCCAGCATTAGAGCTAGTAGTTCAATCTTCAGGTAGACTTGATTTTTGTACTTTCATCAAAAAATTAAGATGAACAAAAGATCTACTATTGTGTTGCTTTTGTTACACAAAATGGCATGTGTATTTAAAAAAAAATAGTCTGAAGACTATTTAGTTTTCTGTCAGTCAGCCTAATGCGTTTCATATTCTATGTATGAAGTGAGATCTTGTAGCAGCTGTAACTATGGGTGAGACTGGACCACCTAAACAATCTCTCTTTTGACCTGGTTACACTGGAAGATGGAACCAAAATTGCAGACTGTTCAGCTCAAGACTCCTCCATTTCAGAAAGCCTCTTCCCAAAAATCAAATTTCCTTTCACTGACTAATAATTGGTGTGACTTATATCAATAGATGTGTTTGTCTGCATAGGGTTTTAAACACTAAATGCAGGTGGACTACAGTTAGGAAATATTTAAACACGCAAGTTACACTAAAGGAGAGCTATTTGAATGTAGATGTGAATTATTTAAATATTTAGTAACTGGTCACTCTGAGTAAAGTGTTTAGGACAGTAAGTAAGTGGGATGTATTCCTATTCAGAAAGTATTTATATAATTGTAGTGCATCAATGTGGGCTTAATTACCTGCTGATCTCAAACATGAAATCTCACTTAACTACATTTTAATCCTATTAGTACAACAGAGTCAGTACAGCAGAGGATGAACAAAATGGTGCTACAGGCTGCATCAGCCAAGCCCTATTCCTTTGTCCTCAGTGTTTCCAACACACCCACAAATGCAGCTTTTGGGTGCCACATGGAGCAACCAATACGTCCACCAGTCTCTGGAACATGAACAAGGAGAGTGGAAGCAGGTCCTGAGCCTGCAATTTACCTTCACAGGCATGGCATGGCCTTATACCTGTTCAGCCCTGTCAGGTAATTCCTGTAGATTTACTGGTTTGGAGGGCAGTTGTTCTTAAGGAGTATCAATGGCTGCCCGGCCTGGGTTAGTTTAGAAGAAGCTGTGCTGGTTTGAAAGCAAAACCAGTGAGACTCCCAGTCAGAGATACAATTTAATAGAAGAAGAGAGAAAGAAAAGGTAAAATAAACAGAATAATACAATCTAACACCCTGTTGGTCAGGGTGTTTGAAGCAGTCCAGAAGTCCTCCTGGAGTGGCAGATGTGGTTCTGCTGGAGCAGAGATGATCCTGAGAGAAGGGTCCAGTCTTCCTCCAGGAATCTGGTGGAACCAGATATCTTGTGCTCCTGCTTCTCAGTTTTTATCCAGGTAGGAATGGTTGGCTCCTCCCACTGGGTGGAGCATCTCACAATGGAATGTGTCATGCCCTTAGTGAGCCTTAATGGCCCATCAGCAGAAAATATCCCCCTGGAGGGAGGACAGGTGGTGAAAGAGATAAGAAACACTGCCCCACCTGGTTTTAACAGCTGGCCCATTATCAGAAGGCATCTGCCCCCCTCCCCCCAGAGTTACAAGAGATAAAGAAAAACATCTCCCCAACTGCTTTCAGCAAATGAAATAGAATACACATTTTTGGTTCCCACAACTCAAGACAAAGCTCAGCACCATTCTTAATGTGGCTGACAATGTGGTTTCTTCAGGAGGGGTCCTGTGGCCCTGCCCAGAAAATCTGTCATTCTGTCCCAGTTTTAAAACAGGGAGCTCACTGGATAAAACTGTTTCAAGACAAGTGTTTCCCTGGGTCAGCATCTGTGTTGCTAGCAGTAATGCACTCCAGTTCTTCCAGAGTGCACATCTGGGTCCAAATGCTGCTCTCTCTACTACCTGACAAATTCAGTTGTTCACCAGAGCTCACATTTCTGCACCAACAGTAAATGCCAGCTCTTAGCTTACCTGCTGCTTGGATTATCCTGTACTTATAAACATGAGCTAAACTCTCTGGACTCTGTTCTGTGAGTTTCCCCTCATTTGCCAGTTACCTGCAGAACAGAAATTCTCCAGGGACCTTTCCCAGGACCAGAGACAAATACATCACCTTGCACACTCCATCTTGCCACTGTCCCAGACTCTACTTGAGAAACAAAGGACCATCCTCTGCAACAAGGTAGTGAAATTGAGCAACGGGAGTGGGGAGGCAGCAGTAATGATCAGTGCACTGGGTGTGTGTTTTCCAAAGAGGAAGTCCAGTTAACTCAGGGAAGTTTGCTGGTTGAGGTTGACAGGAACAACCAGTGCTGCCCTTGTCACTTATGAATGACACTTTGCTTAAATTCAGTGCAACTATTTCTGAAACACCTGCTTGCCCTTTCTCCAAACTAGGTGAAAGAGTCCTAGGACTTAAATCATATCCCCAGCCCTGTTCAAATATTTTATTTAGTGATGGTCTGTTGCAAAGCAACTGCTTGTAAAATATCCTGCAAGAAATGGGTTGTTTTTGCTTTGAGCCATGCTTTGGCTTTGGCTCTGTCTGTCTGGCTCTGCTGCCTTGTATGCAGTGCTGTAGTGCTTCTGCACTTGGGCCAGTATGCTTTTGTAGATGGACATAATTCTTGGCAGAATTGCACGGTGAGGGCCCAGGCTGCAGCTGGGAGGATGACAGACACGGTAGCAGCACTGCATGTGTTGTCTAGCTAAGGACTTCAGCAATTGAGGACTTGAGAATAGCTATGGCTGGGGCAAAGTATTTTACACATCAATATTTCTGCAGTCTTTAACATGTACAGGAAGTGCACCTAATGCTACCTCACCATTAGAGAGAGTAGGACAGCTAATGAAATGGCATACAGCCAGGTAAATTCAGAGAGTTACCTCGTGTTTGGATAAACAGCTGAGTTGTCCCAGTTAGGAACTCTGCATTTCTGGGGACACACTGCTTTGCACTTACAGAAGAGCAAAGTGTTTGTCTCAGATGGGTGGATTACTAGCCTTTAATTAAGGAAGATCAGACACATGTCCAGATCTCTGAATAGCTTTGGACAGCTTTGCAGGGTGTTGATATCTGCTTTAATCCCATAGGTTTGTTTTGTGTACTGTAGGCTCCACACAGATGAGAAAATACACTGGGTTGGCCATGAGGACTATCTGAAATTTGGCTCTGGGCATTTTCAGTCATTGTTTTCTCCTTATGTGAAACCACAGTGCTACAGATGAAAAGACTTGGTTTCTATCAACATTTTTCTTTTCTATTTAGAGAAGAGATTTGATTATCAAAGAGGAAAACATCCTTCGGATTGTGGGTTGCTGTGGTACAGGCCTATTCTGTTCTTGTGCTACCATCAAAAGGTAAAATTGGCCAGCAATACCATATGCCACACCAAGAAAAGAAAAAGAAAAAAAGAGTGTCAGGAGAAACACATTAGCGCACACAAATCCTTGAACTTACACAAAGAGATATCATGTTACAATTTGCAGTGTTTCCTAGGAAACCATTTGAGTGTAAAAGGAACTCTTTGTCTCCTGCTCTTTGTAAAATTGTTTGAACCACCATATCTTGTAAAATGTTGCTTCACAGACAATTTATGCAGCATTTCATAAAAGCTCAATCTGCAGTTTGCTGCACCATCAGAAGTAATATTTCTATCAGTAGTCTGAATACTTTAGATTGTATTTGTTGAGATTATGTAATAATTTCCAGAAATCAGAGGAACAAAATATTCTAGTTGTCTTTTTTTTTTTTTTTTCTGAAGTAGAGTGCCTTTCTCTAGCAGCAAGGCTATATAGATACTTTAAAAAAAAAAAACACACCAAACCAAAACAAACACAAACACAAACAAACAAAAACAAACACACCAAAAAAACCCACAAGAAAACACCCCCAAAAGGCAGAAATTGCTTTAGGAAGTGAGATTTGGTTTCTTTTCCTTTGAACACCAAAGAGGCTTGGACAAGGTTTCTGCAGTCACGGCTCTTGCTTGTGATGAGGGCTGTTGTGCGGCAGTGCCCCCGTGCTGATATGGGACACCTGTCCCACAGGTATGGGACACCTGATGCGCGATATCTGCTAGCATAGATCCAGCAGGCTGGAACAAAGGGCTCATCTGCCCTGAGCTGACTGTGCCTGTGCCTGTGACTCCTTGCAGGCTGTGCAAGGTGCTTCCCCAAAACAGGGCAGTGTCTCAGCTGATGCTCTGGGGGGGGTTGCTGTGTAGGAGGGGTGGCCCTGGAGGGTACAACCAGCCCAGTCCCTCCCTGCAGAGAGGGCGAAAGCCCTGAATACCAGGCAGGCCTTGCAGGCCAGGGAAAGGGGTGGGTTTCCACTGGAGTCTTTGCCAGTTATCTTCCGTTAACCTAAATCCAGCACTTGACATCTGCTATTTCATTTTAAGGAGGATAAATGTGAGGGCTCACAGGGCCCCCATGGCTGCCAGCAGGTTGTCCTGTGCTTCCCCAGCACTTTGCTTAAAGAGCTGACCTAATGAGTTTTGTTCCCTCCTGTAGTCCCTGTCATTTACAGTAGCTATAATTTCCTATCATAGCTACTGTTTTCCTCCCCCACCTCCCTGTGATATTGCAGGAATCATCTATAAGGCTGATGTGCTCTGACTGCAGCATGCTAGATTTGTCTTCGTCTTAATATATTATTTACGATGCTATTATTCCTTGCAGTGGGCTGCCTGCCACGCTCTGCATACAGTTGCTGGTCTTCCAAAGGTATCATGGCCAGCAAAGAAAAACACTGATCTAATTGAATTAACAGTGGTTCTGTTAGCCTTAATAGAGTTTGTCATGAAACACTAAGCAGATATGACAATGATCTTGGTTAGTCATATTTTTGTCCCTACTCCTAGACACAGTTACTGTTAGCCAGATCAGTGGGGAGGATAATTCTTCTTTGCTGATTAGTAATTGTGCTTACCCAGACATGTGGCAGTCACTTTGGACTGATGGCTGAAATAAGCCAGGGACTTGAATACCAGAAAGTTTTATATTCTGACAATAAACTTGGCTAATTAAAACAAGATGCAGATGGTACTGCCACCTAGCAATTTTCACCTCACTTACTCTGACTCCAATTATAGCCTTTCCCTACTGACTTACACTGTTTAAATTATAGTCAGGGGATATATGACTATTTACCTGTTTCTATTCATACAAAGATGTCTAACATGTCATTATTCTGCACAAGGCATGTGAAGATGGACTAAGTACTTATTCTGAAAAGTATTTCCACTTTTTAAAAGAAAGGGGGAAAAGTAATAAAAAGACTACTTAGAGACTCATTAGCAGGCACATGCATCAGCAGGAAGCATAGGAATATTACACACACAGTGTGTCTCTCTAACACTTGTTCATTGGAGCAGGTGCCATACTTCTGGGAAATTAACTTTAATTGGATAAATAGAAAACTGGCCTTAACTAAGGCAGTCCAACTCACTTTCTTAGCTTATTATTTTCTTTAGACACTCTGAAATGCTTGATGTTGATCCCTTGGGTGACTTTCACTGCTTGGTGTAAACTATGTTTACAAGGAAAGGGTAAGACAATCAGTCATCAAGAATGGGTAAGATTTGTTTGATCCTGTCTCAGTGCAGTGGAGTGGATAAGACTCACACCTGAGGTCCTCTACATTGCTTTAAACAAGTTTTAAAAACAAGCTTTATAAACAAGATATGGGAGCAAAATTCCATGCCTAATCCAGGGAGAGGACAACCTGCTAATTCTGTGGCAGAGGAATTATCAGAATTGCATCCCTGAAATAAGTCTGGCCATCATCTGGACCATATGTTACTGTTATGGCCCTTTATTCTGGCAACCCTTCCCATGCAAACCAGCCGTGTGTATGGCCATCCTGCTGGCAGCAAAGCACACAGATCTGCACATGCTTGATACCATTGTCTTGTCTTTTTTCACATGGGGAGCTTTCAGGTGCAAAATATTCCCTGATGTAGAAGCCAGTGGGGCAGGACTTGCAGTTATCTTTGAAACTACACTCTCACGTAGTTTGAAATGTATGTCTGTTGGAGGGAGAGGGGAAGAACTGGGCAGTGGACCAGGATGTATTTACAGAGACCTATTGTTTTGAATTGTTCAGCTGGGTTCCATTTTGTGTAGAAATATGTATGCAAATTAATGCTGATTGGAAGGGAACTTCCGTGCATCCTCGATGACACACTAAATGAGGTCAACGCGAGTACCATTAATGCAATGAATAAAGTGACACTAACTTGAGTGAGTGCTCAAAGCGTCCCTGCTTTCTCTTGGCTTTCTTGTTTGTCCTGTTCAGCCCCAGGGAGCTTCTGCAGTGCGGCACCAGCAGCCCCTGTAGGGGACAGATCTCATGATTCAAATAGACAGTGAGTAGTTCAATGGCCTCTTCCCCTGTCAAAAGCCACCACAATGTCACTGCCTCTTCTGGGTGGGGAGCTGTGCATTCTCAGTGGAAAAACCATTCCTTGGCGGGGTGCTGCTCTGGGTGCCTGCCCTCTGCATGGCTGGCCAAGACCCACTGAGCCAATATGTTTCCTTCAGTTCCTCTCCCAGTCCTCCCTGCCCAGTAGAAGGTAAGGCAGGTCTCTGTCAGAGGGTCTGTAGATGCCATCTAGATCTGCACCTCTGGAGAACTGTTGCAGTGGAATAGTGCTTTTAGGGGCTAAGTTGAAACCTTCCCTTTGGCAGCAGGTTTTGGACACATGAGCACAGCAGTTACAGACCTCAAATATCTTGTGCATCAGGGCACTTTCTTGTCCTCCCTCCTTCATAGGAGCCCATGTTTAAATGGACATTCACTGGCAAGAGATGGAGGAGCTGTGCAAAATGAGACATCTAGCACCACTGCTGGGCATTATTGGGCCCTTTCCTTCAGGCTTGTCATGGTGTATGGAGGAACATTTATATTAATTTTAAAATGGAGGTATATTAATTCAAAATTAATCTTTGAATAGTTTCTGTAGGTGCTGCTTATAACGAAGCATTTCAAACAGCTATGAAAAGGAAAATTTTATATATAAACTACAAAAAGGAAAAAGAAAAAGGAATTTTACAAAGGATTGACTGTAGGACTGAAAACAACTCCAAGTCCCTAAGCACCTGGAGAGCTTTTGCTTTCCCATTTGCTGCAGCTCTGGGAGCATGCAGGTCAAATGCAGCAGAGAGTGGAGCACTGTGTAACCGTGCAGTGCCCTCAGTCCCCAGGCTGGAGAGTCCCTCAGCATTACCTGGGGCATGTCCCAGTCCTGACAGGCATCCTCCCTGTGTGCACATCACACATCTGCATGCCAGTGTGTCCAGCTTGAAGGGAGCCTGCACTGAGAAAAAACCAGGCAAGTATGTGGGCAAGGCACTGAAAAATGATGTCTGCAATGCTCTGCATTTGTGTTTCACATATGTGGCAGATACCACAAAGGCAATAGATCTTGAACAGGGTACTGGCAGGGCAGAAAAGCCCAAATATTAGCTGAACAAGGGTAAATTACTAGATTAGATCCCTTGTTTTTATGGGGTTGCATTTCACAATGCCTACTCCTCTCACAAACAAGTCCACTAAGCCTAGTAGTGGCCATAACCAATGTTTATTTGTACCGTAGTTAAAGGCTATGCATAAGTGATCCCATTTACACAAAATCAAGGTAAAGAATTCAGGTATGTTTTAATGACTCTCAGGACTAGGGAGTCATTAGTTTTACACTCGTTTGTTATTATCTATTTTCTTGCAGAACAAGTCTCAGACAACATCCTCTAAATCAGGCCTGTGAAGCACAACAGATTTATGCCTGCTGAAAGAAAATACAGGGTACTCTTTATTAAAATGTAAAATCTGGAGATGAAGTCATATCTGATGATCTCTTTTGGTGGACCACATATTCTTAAATCCCAGCCTTGCTCTTTTAAACTATTAAGTCTGTCATATTTGATGACGAACAAGATTATAAAAGCAAAATGCAAAGTATGAATAGAGGGAGAGCAAAAGGGTGATTTAATTTTTAGTTAATTACCAGCATCTTACACAAAAGTCCATCTTCTGTAAGAGGCAAAAAGTATAACAAAATTCTTCCTCGCTGTAACCTGATCTAAATGATCAAAACTGCATTTATTTGCATTTTTTAAAGGAAAAAGATAAATTGCCTAGAAACAAGAGAACAAGGAAACAAAAAACAAGATAGAACAGTCTGGTTTTATTACCATATGTAATCAAGAGCTTTTATTTCCCATCTCTCCTCCTTTTTCTTTTCCTTTCCTGCCTTTTTTTTTTTTCTTTTACAACCAACATTAAGTTGTGAATCATATGTTAGGGGGATGTGGAAATGAAGGGAAACTGGTGACATCACAATACTTTACAACTTTACAAATGAGAGTCTGAATTTGTTGCATCTACCAGTGTATAGCAAGGGTGGAAAGCAAAGGCACACATAGGTTCATGAACCCCTCGAAAGAGAGGGTGGAAAGGATCTGGGGTTGGGAAAAGATGAAAACATAAGACCCAGCAAGTACAAAATGAACATTTCAAGGTCAACTCAGTAACTGTGGTGTACATTGTGAAGGCAGATCGCTGCACAAGCTGTTGCCATGATTATCCATCTCTATGTTTTGGGAGGACATTTTGAGGGATACTATCAAGGGAACCGTGCTTCAGTTGGAGCTTGGTAAAATGGTGTTGTGGTAAAAAGGTGTTGAGTTGGTTCTTTAAAAAAAAAAAATTACCTTGTTACCTACTGTTTTCAAAGGGTTTTCAGTTTGTTTTTATTAAAACAACAACATTGCTTTGGATACAGATCTATCTATTCCAGTCTGCATAGTTCACTACGGGTGAACAAAATAGTTTCATAAAAGAAGCCATGATGAAATGAAAGAACATGCAAGCACCCTTGTTACACACTTTGGTGTAGACCATCCAGATCTTATATATACCATCTATAAGCTAGTGGACTTAAAATCTGTCTTTTCAATCATTCAGAAACAAAACCAAAACCCTGAAAAACAAATGGAAGTATAAAATTTTATAAAACAAATTGAAACAGAAACAACCACCTTACTCAAACATACTGATTAGTAGATATATATATATATATATATAAAAAGCTTAGAAGCGATCCCCATCATTTTTCTACAGTATGTTGACACAGTTATTGTAACAGATTAAAAACACAGCTATGTTTTTGCATAAACTGAAAGACTGGAAAGGAACTTACACACCTGCGCGCGCACACACACGCACACACCTGTGCACGCGCACACTCCCACACGAGCTACATGCACAGTCACACAAAAGAAACAAAGGAAAAAAAAAAAAAAAAACCCACGTTTTTCCCCAAAGAAGTATATGCAGCATCCTTCTGGAGCAGCAGGTAGGTACAGCAGGAGCCTGCCTGCCTGTCCTAGCTCCGTGTGCCCTGCGTGCTGCAGGATGTGTGGCTGGGCTTTCTGCAGGGCTTGGCCCCTCTCACCCCTCTCACCTGTCCCAGGGATGTACCAGCTCCATTGACAAGGGTGTTCGTCATTTTCCTGCTGCCAGTGAGAGTGATCTCCACGATCTCCATGCTGACATGCTGTAAAGGGGGAGCAGGAGGTGGGGAAAGGCAGAACCCCCAGCATGGTGCCTTGGGAGCATCACCATCTGTGGATGGTTTTGAGAGAGGACTTGGCACAGCTAGAAAGTCAAATTTGGAGGGTATGGTGCTAGCCTAATTTCTTTAGGGATGTGGGGTTATGAAAATAACCACCACATTCTTCTTTCAATGTCTTTACTCCAGTTTCACAAGGGGCTTGGAGGAGGAAAAATCAATAAATATTTGCATTACTCAAAGGGGAAAAAGAAAAAGGTTTTACATACTACAGCTCACAAATATACACAACTGAGGGTGTAAGGCACAAATTTACATGTGGAAGAAAACAGGCTATTCACAGATATATTCCCACGAAAAACCCGTGTGATAAGACCATAATTTATGCATGGTAACAGCCGGCATATTAGCTAGTTCACACTGTTTGAGGATTTTGTTTGCCGTCTCACATGCAAGGTGAAATGAGATGGCACATCACAAGCTGGTGCCTTCACAGAAAGTATTAGCTACTGACAAAGCCATGTTGATAGCAATGGTGCACAGATGTGCAGCTTTTAAGTTTCTCTTGCAGCTGCTTTAGGAGTTATGAACTTGCAGTATTTGTTGCTGTCTTAGGTCAGAGGCCCAGCCAGCTAATTAGCTGAGAGACTTAAATAGATATCCCCTTTTTTTTTCAGCTAACCAGGCGGTCCAGGCACAAAGTTCAGAAATCCAGCTCCAACTTATCTCAGTGAATTTCTTGGAAAAATAAAAGAGTTCTAATTACTCCAGTTAATGGGTTTCACGTTTCACGTTAAATAGGTATAACTTTCAAGGTACTTCTCTGAAAAGCTGCTCACAGGATGATAATACAGGTCAGTTCCTTAGAAAAAACAAAAGTTGAACAATAAATAAGAGGAGTTACTTGTGTTAACAGTCACATGTTATTCATTAAAAGAGAAGGGTAGCAGAAATCTATGACCTAGTTTGCCCAAGCCGGCATTTAACTGCTATGACCAAATGGCTGTAACACTGAAGGGCATCATTTCACAGTACCTGCTAGTGGTAAACTTCTGCCATTGTTAAGTCAGAGTTAGCTTTATCAATTGATTTTTTTTCTTTTTTTTCCTCCTTT
>VWYO01019802.1:106796-119060 GCA_013400275.1 Rhadina sibilatrix | reverse complement strand
TTCCCATTTGTGTGGGTTTTTTTACATTTGTTTTGCTTTTCAGAGCACTCTTTCCCAGTTCAGGAATGCACTGTGCAGTTAGGGGCAGGGGGTGAAATGTCACAGTCATTTTCACCTGTGTGCTTTTGGCTCAATGTTTTTGATGGAGGGTTAGTCTTTTGAGCAAAGAACTGGCAGGTTGTGGGGGTGAATCCTGCAATTGCAAACCTTCAACCATGGGTCATATGGCTCAGGTTTTAAAAAATATTCCACTTTTCCCAGAGAGCAGAAATCCAACACATCTTCAGCTTGCAACAACCATCTTCTCAGAGGAGCGAGTCATAACAGTTGCAGAACACTGGCTTTCAAGGGCAAGTTCTGCTTAATTGCCATTCTCCTCCCGCTCCCCTTCCCCCTCTGATTATGTACATGCATCGTTGGGCTTCATGGATGTGGAAAGCGGAGCAAAGGAAGGTTTGGGAGGTACGTCTGGCTTTAGCGAGGGCATGCGTTTCAAGCCTGACCTCGTCAGTGAGTTGTAGGCAGTGAGACTTGGCTGTCGGGATACAGTCACAGCCTGTGCCTGTGCAGCGTGGACTTGTATGGAGTCCACTCGCTGCGGGGCAGGCGGCGGGTTGTCACCCCGTCCAAAGCTCTGATTGCGGGACAAGTGGGACGAGTTGGAGGAGTTAGTGTTGTTTCTTTTGAGGGTTGATGCCTGATGACTTCTCGTGAGTGAGTTTGTGGGGTAGCTTCTCTTGTAGTCCACGTTGTATGCAGAGGAGTGCATCTCCAGCCGCTTGCTCAGCCCGCTCTGTGACAGTGAGGTACCCGGGGGCCCCAGGGAAGCCTCCCGCTGGGGGACTTTTGGTGGCATGCTGTCGAGACTTTCCACCAGGTTAACTCCATGGCTGGGGCTTTTGCTACTGAGGTGGTCCTTGATAGTTTTGTACTCAAGGGTGGCATTCTGGTCCTCCACAGACATCTGAGCCCCATCTGAGCTCATTTTTGACTGGTCAACATACTCATGCTGGTAGCCTTGCTGGGCTATGGGCAGGACCACAACACTCGGGATGTGGCTGGGAGATGCTCTCAGTGGCAGGTCGGTTGGGATCACTGGAGAGGCCATCGAGGGGATATCTTTTGTGCAGGCATTGATGAGGTTCTGGTTTCTCTCCCATTCCCTACTGCCTCGGCTGGGCTTTCTCTTCTGTTGCAGGGTTGGGGTGGACTCAGGGGTTGGCAGGGCAGCCAGGTCCAGATGGTGCTGGTCAGCTTTGATTAGCATCTTGGCAGTGCTGCCTGGGGTAGCCAGCTTGCCATTGTGCATCAGAGGCGTGAGGATAGCTTCAGGCTTTGGCTCCTTGGACTGAGCATCCCCAAAGAGGCCACTGAGCTTGGAAACACTGCTCATGGAGCCGCGGCGGGAGTGGGTCAGCTCCTTCTCCTTCCTCTGCACAACAGCCATGTCTCTGCGGCGGTGGTCGCAGATGCAGTACACTATGATGCCCGAAAAGACGGCCCCCATGACAAAAGCAAGAATAACAGCAATGGCCAACAGGGTGACTGGCACCAGCTGATCATGACCCTTCAGGTAACTCTCGCGAATCACTCCTGCAATAGACAGCATACAGAGGTTAAACAAACTAAGGACAAAGGAGGAGCGAGGATGTGGGGGAAGCTACTTATCATTAACTACTTTATACAAAGGCATGCCCCTAGGAAGTGATTTTTTTTATTAGCTTGCTCTAATTTGGAGACATACTCTACCTGCACATCATTCATGTGCAGCCTTCAACTTTCAGTACAGCTTTCAGATCTGGAGCTGAAGACTACTAAGTTCAGGAGGGAAAAGGGAATTGTACTTGCAAGTACAATTGTTTTGAAATCCTGGCCCCGGGCAATTCACATTGACTTCAGTACATCTATTAGTTCTCCTCCTCTGACATACTGCTCATTCCTCACCTTCTTCTTTCTCATCTCTCCTAGGCCAATACCATCTTATTTTTACTGTGGTAAGTAATTTATATTCAAAAGTCTTTAAAAGGAGGAGAGGAGATAGAATCGTGGTGAATACCAGAGAAGTGTATATCACATTGTTTAAGGCTTCTTTCTCTGCTCTTTATTCTTTAATAATTGTCATGTGTTTATAAGTCAGTGTCACATGCCTGAGCTTCAGAAGGATGCTTGAGTAACTACAGAAGATAGAGTACAATGTTGAAATTTATTTAGCCTGCTAGATGACTGTCCTTGCTATTTTCACTTTTAAAGCTCTCTCTTTTCTAAACACATGAATAGGTTGACCTCCATCCTGAAGTCTTTGCTTTCTGTTCTGAAAGACTTGACCTAGTGCCTCATGCCGTGGTCAGAGGTCACTGTCAAATCCTATTTGGCCATCCAAGCACTTGATGTCTGAGGAAGAACTTTTGGCAGAGTGTGCCTCTTTAATATGAAATCCCTAATGCAGCACTAATGAGTACCCTGAATTTCCAAAGGAAGTTGTTTTTTTCTTTTCTGGTATGGGCACCAAGCCAGCAGCACTAACAAAATACAAACAAAAAACCTGTAATTTGGTGTTTTTGTCCATTTCTGGTTATGTTCTTACTGTTTACATAGAGCAGCCACAGTTTGACAAGGTACTGAAGGAACATCTCTCCCACCTCTTCTTCCAGAGAGCGCCCAAGTACCAGAGGATGAAAAGTTCCATGTACTTAAAGGAAATGTAATAGTTGTCCTTTTACAAGAGAGACAGCAAAGCAGAAAATACAACTCCAAAGCTCTCCTGAGACTTTATAAAGATACAAAACTTTCACATTGTTAATCAACTTCTAAAATAAGGTCTTTTCATATTTTTGGCACAGAAGGTAATTACAATCCAGAACTAGAACCAAAATGTTCCTCAGGAATCTATGTCAAAAGAATATTTAAAAGTTGCCACCATCTCACAGAAGCCTTTGATAAGTATTCTGACTAGATCAAGTATTGTACCCATTTTTCTGTCCCAAGTTAATTGCAGCATTTAGGTGGACATGGGATATTTTTTTGCATACAAGAGATGAACTTTATATTAAAAAACAAAACAGGTCTTGAAATCATAAGCAGCTGCCTGTGACATCACAGCTGGATGCCACAGAAATTATTGTGCTGTGACAATACAAAGGACTTTCACAATACTTTCACAAGAAGAGTAAATAGCAAGAGCAGATGATCACTTAAGAAAATAAGATCTAGCATTCATATAAATGTCTTAATAGTAAAATGTAAGGACAGGAAAGTAAAACTCAGAAAACAATATATAATTAGAAACAATCTTCAAATTAAGTGTTTCTCTTTTAAAGCCTAGAAGTTTCTTCAGAAGCAGATTCTTCTACTCTTTGTCATCAGCACTTAACAAGCAGCAGTAAAACCTAGTTCTCTGATTGAAATTCAGGTACAAAATTGCTGTAGGTAGAAGCACAGTCTAATGGTTACAGCACAGTCAGCAGGAGCTATATTTCACTGCAAAGGTGTTGGTCTCCTGTGATCCTTCACCTGCTGATATTTACATGCTAGACTCTTCAGCATTTTGTGCCAAATTTATTTACACTTGTAAAACTTGTTTGCAGTGATTAACTAGAGAATCAGATACAGAGTCTTAAATGGATGGGAAGAATGGTCATGAATTAAGAAAACCTTCACCTTAAAAAGTCTAATTTAATGGATTTAAGTGTACAAACTTCCCAGGCATGTCCCTTTGAGCATTTATCCAATATGTTTCGCATGGAAGAAACTCAAAATCTCTGCTCAGTGCCTACCTAAGGGTGTGAGCATCTACAGTCAAAGCCAGCATGGATTCATGATAGGAAAAGTGATGTCTTACTAACTTAATATTCTTCACTGAAAAGATGGTCAGTCATTGAAACAAGATGTCTATGGAAGTGGTAGAATTATCATCTCTGAAAGAGTTCAAAAAGCATGCTAATTTCTCCCCTGGGGACATGGTTTAGAAGAGATCACGGTGGTGCTAGGTTAAAGGTTGAACTTGATGATCTCAGAGGTCTTTTCTAACCTAAATTGTTCTGTGATGTTATCATTCTAATTTCTTTTATGCATAGACTAGGAGCAAGAGGCTGGAATGCAGCCCTGTGGGAAGGGAAACGGCATTTTTGGTTGATGGTAAGCTCAACATGACTCAACCATGTGCCCTGGTGGAAAAAACAGACCAACCACATAAAAAAATTTGGAATGCATCTAGAGGAGTACAACAAAAATGGTGAAAATACTACAGTGCATCAGTGATGAGGAGTGGCTTAAAATACTTGCTTTGTTCAGCCTAGAGGAGACCTCATTGCTGTCTAAAACTTCCTCAAGGTTGGGAGTGGAGGGGAAAGTGTTGTTCCATGTCTCAGGTATCTGGCAATAGGATGTAAGGGGAATACTTAAAACTCATGTCCATGCCTGAAATTTCCTACTGGCTGAGGCAAACTTCAAGCTCTACACTTTAAGTCTTCCGCTTTAGGCTAAGTCCTATTCTGCAAGTGATAACCTTAAGCACAAACCTTAAGCATCACTACATAAAAAAGCAATGTAAAATCCCCAGCTTTAGGTTACCAGTAGATATCAAAACATTAGCATTCACATTACAAAATTACTACACAGTCCAGACTGCATGATCCTTTGTGTTCATAAAAGGGGTAGCTGAAATGATGTTGTGCACACTGCAGGTGTTCTATATGCAGAAATTTATGACTGTCTTAAAACATCCTGATTCCAACTATTTCCTCTTGAACTCAAACAAACCTTCCTCATGTTAGTCATGTTTCCTACACTAAAGGATATTTAATATTAGTGGCTTCGCTCTAGACAGGCAGATCTTCTCTGGAAAAAAAGTCAGTTTAATGATACAGTTTATTTTTTTTATCAGGGATTGCTTCCATTTGTCATTAGTCATGCAAACAATCCCACTAACTTGGGCAAAATTTAACCCTGCATCAATGCCCATGGAATAGATAAAACTAAGTAATAAAGAAGTAGGAGAAATGCTCAATATCCTATTGTTATGAGCACAGGGGGTGGAGGGAGGGTGGTCTGTAATTTAACACGATAATGGCAGTTGTTGTCCATCAACAAGTCAAACATTAACATCAGCAGTAACTGCCTGTACAATGTGGGCTGACTAAGGAAATGTGTGATCTCAACTATGTTGAGTTTGAGGCTAATTGTTCATGTCACAGACTATGTTCTGTGTGCTTTTACTTGTCCTGCAATTCTTAAAGAACACAGTCCACTTGGCAAGTCCAGCATCCTTCATTTGCACTCATTGTTCAAGGAATTAAAACAAATGGAGAAAGTAATCAGAAAAACGTAGGGTCTACATTTTTGAAAGATAAGTAAAGTATTTGAATTCCCAGCTTTGAGGAAATACCTACTATTAAAAATCTTACAGCTATTTATTACCTGACACAAGACATTCTAAGACATCATGTGCTGGAAAACTGACTGTGTTGGTTGCATAGAACCAGTAAAATATGTCTGATATAGGTATCCCAATATTATATATATCTTTTTTAATAAATTTTTGTATGTTAAATACTTTTAAAGTGTTGCATCTAGCACTTTCCTGTTTGTAATATATCATTTGCAAAAGTGAAAAGACATTGCTTATTTCATTTTATGTGGTCTGAATCCATATTCCTGACTATTTTCTCTAGTGCATTGAGACCTATCACTTTGGATAACAACAAACTTTTCTTTTGATAGGGATAGTTTTGACAGAATTAACTGTATTAACATTGTACTCCAGAGATGTGTGGTAGTAAAAATAAAAGTAAACCTGAAAATGTTACAAATAAATAGATGACATCAAATATTTGCATCTTCAAGGATCAGATCTTACATGTTGTATCATTAATGCCACAAACATGCTGACATTTACTGACCTCCCTGGACTCTTAAGTCAAGCACTCTCCCTTACAAATCAAAGCTGGGCTTACAAGTTCAGGGTACTACTCACTTCCTACAGGTGATGCAATATTATTTCTGGCTACTAAAAGAGCCAGTCTAGTCACCTGATATTCTCTCTTTTCTATGGCTAGTCTGATTTCCATGAACAACCTGATCCTTCCGCCTCTATTAACTTTCTGTTATTTCATCCCATGTCCCTTTGTCTGCATCTCCTAACATTGCCATTTATTTTCTCAGTCAGTATACCCTGCACAGTCTGGAACATTCAAAATCACCTCTTCTTACTTATCTAATGAGAGAGAAGACCTGATATGGTATTGTGTTACTCTGCTGTGCGTAATTAATTCCTTCTTTCAGCAGAACTTCTAGGTAAGGTAACACAGTTTGGGCTGGCTGGTTGGTTAAGAAGACATCTAGAAAAGTATTTCCAGACCTTCAAAGTGATTCAACTCTGAAATGAGCTAGGGCATGTATAAATCCCATGAGCAGAGCACTGATCTAGCTAAAGGTAGTTGGGGAATAAGCAAGGAGATCTTACATTTTATGTCAGTAATACATATACTATTGTTATGGAAGATGGGAAAAGCAGACATGTGGAATGTCTCTGGGTATAAATAATACAGAAAAGACCAGAGGTTATGCAAAGATATAGATCTCCTGTATGCTACATTATCATAAGCAGGGAAGTGAGGCTCCTTCTTTTCACCAATTAACAAAAGTATTCAAGGTTTTGGACAGTATATATGCTAAAAAAAACTAAGTTAAAACACTAGATGTACAGAGTGCTGAAAAGATTACAGTACGAAAAAGCTGATGAAGCTATTCTGGAGATGCTCTGTTCCTTCTCACTCTAATAGAAAAGAAATTTCAAGGGCAGAAATGTAATTAAAAGGAAATAATCACAAAGGGATTAAGTTCATCATTCTAAAGAATACATGGCATGAGCATTACTGAATAAGACTAATGAATATCAACACAAAAAACTTCAGTAAAGGAGGATAGATAAGAGAAGACATGGAGACTGAAGTATTTGCTCCTTTTCCTGCTGCTATTTTCAACAAAAATCCCCACTCTGATCTGTAATCAGAAATGTAACAAAGTTAGGGAATTAAGTGTTGACCGTGATAGGGAAAAGAGGTAAACCTACTTAGGTAATAGACATTTTTAAATTGTGTTAAGGAATTTGTCCCCAACTGCTTAAGGAGATACCCAAAGCAATTTGTAGACATTTTATGTACCTTGGACAACACTAAAGGAAGTACAAGCATAAAGAGCTCTGGAAAAGACAAGTATATTACATGCCTTTGAGAATAGCTGAAGGGAGGACCCAACAAAACACAGACCTGCCAGTGCAATCTTTCAAATGGAGATGACACTAGAACAAGTAATAAACCAAATAATTTTATGAGCACCCAAAGAATAAAGTAATTAAAAAAAAAAAAAAGGCAAAGCAAATTTACCAATACTAAATTACATTAAAGCAGACAAGCTTCCTTGCTTGGCAGGATAAATGGCTTACTTTTTGTGGGGAAGGAGTAAGTACATTAGCCTTTGACTTATCTTCTCAGCAGTAAATGAAAGTGAGCTAAAACCTGCTAAAAAGCTGCAGCTGAAAAGTGCTGATCAAAGGTCTCCGTGGAAGGAGATCTGAAGTAAGGTGTCTGTCTCAGGAGAACAGCAATTAACAGGCATCCACAGAAAGGAGCCCTCGGCTCTGGGGGCCCAGCAAAAACTCTGCAGCCTTTTAGCATGTACAGCATGAAAAGAAACATCTCATGATGAAGCCTAAATTTCCTTGTCTCACCTGTGATCCCTGTGTGACACAAATGGCAGGACATCAAGAAAAACCCCACAGTCAAATTCCTTTTAGTCTAAGTTCTGGTGTGTGCTTTGCAGTGAGTACAAACTGAAATTCCAGCTTATAACCCTCACAACTGATCGATGAATGAAAACAAAGAGCAAATTAATTCCCAGTTTGAATAGCTTGATGAGAGGCTTTTTTAGTGATACAAGAGTTTGGATGCTGCCTTCTTCTACAGCCAGGCTGAAGCTGGTAAGGATTAACTCACAGGACACAGAGTGATACCTGGTCTGCCACTACAAGTTGCAATGTGTAAATAACAGCTACCTGTCCTGAAAAATAACACCTTTCAGTCTGAGCACTGCAGTTTGCTGCAGTGTGGAGACAAAGAAATGGTTTATGACTGGCAGAGGTGCGCCCTGGGCAATGAGAAGACCACATGCCATGTGCGCCATGATTCGTCTGTGATCAGATGCTCAGGGAGCTGTCATTGTCTGTATTTCTGAAGTTGCCTGCAACAGTTGGTAAAGTAATAATCCAAACAGGTGACACACATGAAACTTGGAACACTGAAGTGGGAAATGAAATATGATGTTTTCGAAGGGAAATGAGGGAATAACTATCAGGAAATAAGGTAATATTTATCTCCAGACCACACATTAAGAGCCGTTTAGGTGTGTCATTGCTGTGTTAAATGTCACCTCTCTAGCTAAATGAGAATAAGCCCACGTCCATCTCCAACAGCTACAAAATCACTTGAGACTTTCCACTGAACAAGTCATTGTTCCAGATAGGCATGACGACTTCTTTACTGTTGTTATTCAAGGGAAAACTCAGCAGGTAATTTCATTCTTCAGTGAAAGCTTCTCTGCAGTATGTACATCTCCCTCACCTTAGGCTTGCAAGAAACACTGGTAAAAAACTCATTATGAATGGAGGTTTTTATAGGCTTCAGAATATCTTTTTAAAATACCACTGAATAGGTTTTCAACATGTGTGTCCAGGTGTTAGAAATGTGTTTACAGGTAGTCTCATGTTGCTAAAAGACTATTTCAGATGGAAAAGTCCCTGCAGGTATTAACAGGCTTTCTTCGTCTTTTTTTTTCACTAGCAATAGCAATTAAAAAAAAACTCCAGAAACCACCAAATAAAAAAATCTCCAGACAAATTTGGACTGAACTCTGAGATCTCAGTGACAAAAAGCATGAGGAATGACCAAAGTCTGTCATGCACTTCTGAGATCTTATCTCATGTTTTCCTGAAAGAATAATTTAAAGATTTGATATAAACCAACCACATTATTATCCCAATGACTTGGTGTTTGCCACTTTAATGGAATAGCTTTGTTGAAAACAGTAAGAAAGCTTTTTCTTCATCTTTGTTCCGGCTGCCAAGACTCATTGCGAAATACTACCCAGTACCCATTTTTCTGGACTCCTGGTCTCACCAGCTAGGAAAAAAACCCAGCCCAAACTTTCATAGTTAAAGCTGCTGGAAAATGCTTTCCCCCACCTTCCCTCTCAGCAAAGCTGTATACTTGACTTCTAAATGTCTGCAACTCTTAAGTTTTGCATGACTGTGTTGAGAAAAGCAATGCATTCTCTCATATTCTACCCTAGGGCTCTCAAAGCCAGTTGCCTGAACTAGTAGTCTGAGCTATCCAACAAAGAAAAAGTGGGTGCATGAAGCTGGAAAGAGAATGAATTTGTTAAAGAAAAGGTTACAAGAGGCCTGGGGATCATTGGAGATATGAGAAGAAGTCATACTTCAGAACGATGAGAACAAAATCAATGAATAATTTGACTGCAACAAAGCCTTGAAAACAACCAAAGCAATCTGATCAGCTCTAGTGGCCTCTGTTAGGGTTTTCTGGTCCCTTATCAGACCTATTTCAGAAACAATCCCTCCAGGACAGGTTTATCAGCTTTAACAGTGGTTTAATTTCTCCTTTCAGCTGGTTCATCATTATATAATTTCTCTCCACTTTCCATGAATGACTGCCAACATGACTATAGAAAAAAGACAGTAACTTACAAAAGGAGGGGAAATCAACATGTCCGTATCATATAACCTGTGACTCTTGAAGCAACATTTTAAGAATGGATTTCAATTATCAGGTTTTAGTTTGACTGTGAACCTGCAATCCAACTTTTCTGCATGCTACAGTGGCCATACAAAACTAACAGCATGGCCTTGCAAATTCACACTTGTGAATTTTGAAACGAGGCATTATTATAGATGGAAATCATAAAACTTGAACCAGAAAATGCATGCTTAGACAATTTCCACCCCCAGGGGAGTGAAGGGGAGACAAGACCTAAAAAAGACTGGAATAGCAAGCTCTTATAGCTTTTAAAATTGTGTTTACTTCTGAGCAGTATCTCTGCAAATGAGCCAGTTTATTAAGTTTGCAGGTATGGGAGAAAGTTTGTTTGACACTACCTCCTGCATATATAATATAATGAAAGTCATTACCGTCCCGGAGGCTAAGCTCAGGGCCAGCTCTTGTACTAGAAAGCATTTGACAACCTTTCTCCCACTGGCAGGTATGCAGTGACTGATCATTTTGAACTTTCCTGATTTCAATACTTTCCTTCACCTCTCACCCTTTCCCAGTGAGTGACGATAATTTTAGATGCCTCTGTATGCTGGGGAATAAGTAGATATGTCAGGCTGTTTTACTCCAAACCCATAAAACACAGGCATTAACAGTAGTTAAAACCAAGATGTATAAAATCCAAATGTGAAGGAAAATTAATTCTTTTGTAACTTGTCTTGGCAGACACAAACTTTATGCTGCTTTGCATCTTAAAACACGAATTTCCTTTAAAGTCTGCAACATTTCCTCTAATGACATAAAAAAGCTCAGTGCACATTCTGGGACCTTTCTAGTATGCCTGGGATAAGCTTAAACGTATACAGCTGCTCTTTTTTNCTCCTCTCCTCTTTCCTGCTGTGGGCATTATGTATTCTGAGCAGCCTAGTGCCTTTCTGGAAGAAGTTTTATGAATAGTGTCAAGGAAAAAGAAGCTGTCACTTGAGAAATTCTGTGGCTTTTCCTCTCCTTTTATACATCCTGTTTTGAATTATGGCCTTTCTGCACAACAGGGAGAAGTGAAGTTTGCAGAATGTCAACATAAGCAGCTTTCCTTTGCAGCTGGATCTCAAAGTAACCTTGTGGTAGGATTTGGGTTAAATTTCAAACACCACATGTAATCTAAAAGCAAAAATTGTTTCCTCATCAGCTCTGATCTTCTTTAAAGATACAAAAATGTAAATGCTAATTTTGAGCTAATAGTGCAACTGAACACATCACAGCTGAACTAACAAAGGAGTCATCTATTAAACATTCAAAGACAAATAGTAAGACAGTACCCTATATTTCCTATTCTCTGAGGCTCCTGGAAATTACAATTAAATTGTTGAACAACTGTGTGACCAAGCCAACAGTGTTTATTCATGCACATAGACTGTATTTCTTAGGGACAGCTCTTCTGCTCACAGCTGGGCTGCTGGTGCATGCTAGGAACATGGCTGGACCCCTTGTTAGCTCTGCCTTTACACAGAGGAAGGATGAAACCTCTTCTGTCATTAAAATGCCATCACTGCATAATGCAGGACAGAAACCAAACACCGTGGATTAACTCTTCATTTCTCCTGCACTCATGAACACAGCAGGCATAGTCAAAAGTCCTGGACTTAAGAACTAAAACATGCCCCTGCCAGGGTTACGGAGAAGACTGCTTCTTCCAGAAAGATTTGCAGGGCTGCTGATCAAAATACTGAATGCAAAAATGCTAATGCAAAAAAATAGTATACGTCTGATATTAGGTTTATCGTTTCCCTTTGTATTGCAGTACCATTCCCTCGCCTGCCTTTGCATATGCTAAGTGACGAGGGATTGTGTTGAGTTTGAAACACAGGCTGTAGCAGTCAGCAAGGCCAATTTTACTGCTAGTTCATCTTCAATATCTCACTGCTCTTCAAGTATCAGAACCTTTCTTTCCTCTGTTACATTAATTCACACCCATAGTATGTCCAGTAAAGCAAACATAGTTACTTCAGCCATATCCTGAGGTAAAAGACAGCACTTCCCCTATGGACTTTGTGCCCAGATGCTGCTATGGTCTCACTTAATTTTCTATCTCCAGTGTTACCTTCTTTCATGATTTTTTTCTGTCATATTTACAAATCTCTACTTTTCTTAAAGCCTAATTCTTTCTAGCACCTCTCTACCTTGCAGATGCTGTGTGTACATGAAGTTATGTTGCCATAACTTCATTGCTATTTCCTGTGTACATTTTTTAACATGCTCAGTAATTACTATGGCCAGCCCACTTCCTGGGATGAGGTGAACCTGTAGCTTCATCTCAGAGGACATATGCTGGCAAGTAGGTACCTCCCCCAGCTGCAGTAAAGCTGTCCTGAGTCCAGCAGAAATATAACCAGAGTAGTGTGGGCAAACAAGGGTTCTCTCCAACATACACTCAAATCCCATGCAGACACCCTCTCAATTGTCCAGCAGCAGGCCAGGCAGACAT
>VWYO01019802.1:66476-96337 GCA_013400275.1 Rhadina sibilatrix | reverse complement strand
AGGAAAGTCTTGAATGTAAGGCACTTCATCAGTCAGTGAATTGAAGCAAAAATTATTACAATCCAACAGCTATACATTTATTAATATTTTCACTGCATGCTGTTCCGAAAGCTGCTAGTGACATACAAGATACTTTTAAGAGCTAGTTTTCCATCTATTAAGCATAGATGGAAAGACTTGTTTCAGAAGACTTGTGAAGCAGGGACCCACACATAACAAACAGTACTATTAAAATGCATGCACATCTCTGTATTCCTCTGGGTACATAAAGGGGCAGATCTTCCACTTTTGGTGGTTTCTGACACCACTCTCTTGTCTGGAAGCAGCAGAGGAGATGTGTTCAAGGATTCCTTCCTTCCTTCCCCTTTCAGGGCAGACAAGAGAAAGATTCCACTTATTATCAGAAGTAGGAACACTGGATTTTCTAAGAAATGTCTTCTTGCCTGAACTACTTTGTATAACAGGTGTTAACAACAGATTGGACAAAGAAAGAAAAGTTCTTCATTTTTTGGCTGTCAGCATTATGATTGACATTGCTGAGAGGGAAGAGGAGTACCAGGTAAATCACATGCTATCTTAAGGAAGGCATGCAGGTTTATCTGCCTTCCCTCTGCAACTTAAGTGATATCTCTTTTCTTAACTACCTTTCTACAATTGAAGAGCAAGGAATGAGGAATTAAAAAATGAAGATATCTCAAACTGAACTTAAACTGGAATTAGGAGTGTGAGGTTTCATCTTCAGTACTATCACACCCTTGCACTTGAAATTATGGTTTTGAGTTTGAGTATTGCAGCCACCTGAAATTCTTACTCTGCCAAGGCTCAGCAGCTCCCAGGTCTGCGGGGTACAAAGAGGCACTGTGCTTAACAAATAGGTAAGACTGATCAGGTTCTAGAAATTCAGTTTTTTGGTTTAGATTTTGCAGTTATTCTCCCAGAATGTCTACAGGATTAAACTCTACAAAGAAATTGTTCAAACAGGGGTAGGTTTTCCCCTTTTTCTGTAGAAAGAGCTAATTAGCTGGGAGGTGGGGAATAAGTTTACATCCTCTGCCCATGGGAATTTAAATCTTCATATTCAATTTACTGCCAACAAGCCTAAAAGCCAAGGCTACTAGATTAATATTTTCCATGGTTTTCAAGACATTTTACTGTATCTCCTGCCTAATTTGACCAACTTCCTCAACTGGAAAAGTGCTTCAGGCTTTGTCTCTGCTGTGCCAGCCAGGTGATGATCATTGCCTTTGTGACAAAGAACTGTCAAGGCCCTTTGAGGTCAGTCCTGGGGACTTCAGTGAGAAACCCTGGGTATTCCTGGACTATGGGAGGCATCGTGTATCTGGGGCTGTTATGAATAACAGGCACTAAGGTCACAGTCTTGGTCCAGACCATCAGCAGCTGTTCATGTAGCTCTGCTGAAGACTGTTTTGTGATGTTAATGTGCTCATCACTCCTTGCTGAAAGCCTCCACAACTAATGCAGAGAATTCAAGATTCAGTGGGTCAGATAAAAGGGAAAGAATAGGGGAAACTAGTAACCTACTTGTTTGAGCAGATATTGCAAAGCATCAGGTCTGGCATGCCAGTAGCTTCTCTAGGAACAGCCGATGCTTTTGTCTAATGAGTTTTTCATATAAAATGCATGAACAATAGAGACTGGAATCCACATTTCAATTAATATTTTAAGTGTTTTATATCAAGTATTCATAGCAGAAAGAACTGAACTCATGTGTTCCTGCCCCTGGTGAGTGCCCTAACCACTCAGCAAGTGAGTTTTGCTCATACTCATCTTCCTTCTGACACACTGAGTACTTAATTAGTCCATACAGAGAAAAACATCTTCAACAGAACAGAGATTGAAAGAAGAGATCTAAGAACACCCTGGAGAAGAATAACAAGGATTCAGATCTCTCTAGGCAGTGGAGCTATTCAAACCTAACTCCCCTGTTTAAAAGGAACCATTTTAAAGTCTCTGTGATACAGATTAAAATGAGCCGAAAGAATGATGAGGGTCAAGATGCAATGAGGGGCACCACCATCAAGGTTCTTTCTCTCTATGTTCAAGCAGTAGATTTTGGCAATTCTCTGTCTAATTCTCTATATGAGTGGCAAGGGGGGACTGGAGGCAGAAGGACAGGATTTGTATTAGAACCCTGTGCTTGAGCACTGTGAAATTACACCTAAATCCCAGCTTTTTGGTGTGTGAAAAACAAAACATAGAACCTCTCCGTGAGCAGTCATTTATGCATCATTCAATGTACACTAATGACCATAGTCTAAAAGGTATTTTTTGTTCAGGTCTCACTGAAGACAGTGGGACTGAGACCCAGTGACTAGGACTATTCCCAGTTGTACTTCAGTGGTTAAACCAGAGCAGGCTTTCCTTATCTGTATTGGGATACTGGACCTGACAGTCACTGGCTCAAGTGAATGGTGATATCCTGAGTGGCAGCAGCCTGGACTGCAGTGATCATGCACTGGTGGAGTTCACAGTCCTCAGACCTATGGGTCAGGCAGAGTAAAGCCAGGAACCCAGGATCCTGCATTTTAGAAGAGCAAATTTTCAGCTCTTCAAGGAGGTCAGTAGGACCCCCTGGGAAACCACCCTCAAGGACAAGGGAGCAGAACAGAGCTGGCAGATCTTTAAGGATATTTCCTAAGTGGGAAGAGCTACCAAAACCCAGGTGAAAGAATTGGACAAGAAAGACAAGAGACTAGATGGCTGTATTGGGACCTGCTAGCTGAACTAAAGGGCAAAAATGAAATGCGCAGGTGGTGGAAGAAGGGACAGGTATCATGGAAAGAGTATAGGAACACAGTCTGGTTGTGTACGGATAGAATTGGGAAGGTGAAGGTATAGTTGGAGCTGACCTAGGCAAGGGATGCCAAGAATAGCAACGACTTCTACATGTATGTCAGCCAGAAAAGGAAGGTTGAAGAAGGTGTATTTCATCTGATAAGCAAGGCTGGCATGAGGAGAAGGCTGAGGCACTCAAAAACAATTTTGCCTCAGTCTTCTCTTGCAACCTCTCTTCCCACACCTCTCGAGTGTTTGGTCCACAAGACAGGGCCTAGGGGGAGCAGAACCAGAGCCCTCCCACTGTAAGAGAAAACCAGGTTTGGGATCACTTGAAGAACCTGAACATACCTTAGTCTATGGAATGTTATGAGATGTATCCCAGAGTCCCAGGAATTGGCTGATTTAATTACCAAGCCACTGTCCACGATATTTGAAAAGTGTGGCAGTTACTAGGTGACTGGAAAAAGGGAAATATTGTTCCCATCTTAAAAAAGGGTAGAAAGAAGGACACTGGGAACTATCAGCTTGTGAGTCCCATTACCTCTGTGCCTAGGAAGATCATGAAACAGATCTTCCGAGAAGCTCTGCTAAGGCATGTGGAGGGCAGGGAAGTATTCAAGACAGCATGGCTGCAGCAAGGGAAACTGCTGCCTGACCAGCCTGGTGGAGAGACTCCATCAGTGGACCAGGAAAGAGCTATGTATGTCATTTATCTGGCCCTTTGTAAGGCCTTTGACATGGCCTCCACAGCTTTCTCTCTAAACTGGAGAGATGGACTTGATGGGTGGATAAGGAATTAGCTAGACAGCCTTATTCAGAGGATAGTGGTCAATGGCTTGAGGTCTGAATGGAGGTCAGTGACAAGTTGTTTCCTTCAGGGGTCAATTTTGGGACCACTGTCTTCATCAATGACATAGTAGGACTGAATAAGCCTCCATCAAGTTTGTAGATTACATCAAGCTTTATGGTGTGACTGATGCACCTGAAGGACAGGATGCCATCCAGAGGGACTTGGACAAGATCGAGAAGTAGGCCCCTGGGAACCTGGAGGTTTAACAAGGCCAAGTGCAAAATACCTGAGTCAGGACAACTCACAGCCCAGAAAGCCAAATGTATACTGGGCTGCACCAAAGCAGCATGGCCAGCAGGGCAAGGAAAAGGATTTTGCCGCTCTGCTCATGTGAGACCCCACCTGGAGTGCTATGTCCAGTTCTGGTGTCCCCAGCACAGGAAAGACATGGGCCACAAAGATGATCAGAGGGCTGGAGAACTGCTCTTATGAAGACAGGCTGGGAGAGCTGGGGTTGTTCAGGATGTTCAGGTTCTGGGAAGATGTTATAGCAGCCTTCTAATACCTAGAGGAGGGTATATAAGAGCTGGAGAGGGACTTTTTACAAGTGCATATAGTGATAGGACAAGGCAAATGGCTTCAAACTGAAAGGAGGCAGGTTTAAATTAGATATGAGGAAGAAATTCTTTACTCTGAGGGTGTGTGGTGAAGCACTGCAACAGGTCGCCCAGAGAAGTTGTTGATGGCCCATTCCTGAAACTGTTCAAGACCAGGTTAAATGGGGCTTGGAACAACCTGGTCAAGGGAAAAGTATTTCTGGTCATGGCAGGGGAGGTTGGAACAAGATGGTCTTTAAGGTCTCTTCCAAATCAAAGCACTCCATGATTCTATGATTCTGTGGTTATTGAGAGATGGAAATAATGTGAAATTCGCTGAGAACTGTTCTGCTGCCTTGGGAATTCAGAGAAAGGCAATATAAAAATGCATCCTTAAAAACAATAGGAACCCATGGATCTTGCTTTGTCAGAGAACAGGGCAGATCAAATTTAAAGAGAGTTAAATCCCCGTTTCCCTCCTTCCCATACACATGCACAAAACTCTCTATAGAGACATACACTTCTGTTTGTTTTGTGTGGTTCCCTCAGGCAGTGAATTATCTAGGACTGAGTCTAAGACTGGCTATTTAGTTTCAGACTTTATGATAAGCTTTTAATTATAACACAGGGGTTTCCTTACATGTTACTCTGAGCCAGCTGGAAGCAGTTACACTTTAGTCCTCCTCCCCCTCCCTCCTCACCACAGGATGTCATTTCCAAGGCCTTACCCTTCTTGTCTTGATGATTATGGGATGAAACTGCCACATATGGATCTGTATTTTCAGATGAACCCAGCGGATCCTTCCAATTCAGCATGCGTCCCCTAGCATCATAACCCTGTCGGGCGCGAGAGTCAGAAGTGGTGGTGCTTGGGACTAGGGAACTGGAGTGTCCTGTTTACATTATAAATACAGGTAGGGAAGACAAGTCTCATTAGTAACTTACCACGCTACCTCCCCGTGCTCAGGGATGTACGCACTGCTTTGCTTCCATGACAGGTGAACGTCTTGTCTTAGGCTGAGCAATGTTTCAAAAGTCCTTCAACACATGACTCCAAAGGAAGAGGGGATTTGAACCTTCCAGATCAGGGTGCCAAAAGGTGCTGCCGCTGAGCTGGCAGTTCTGTTGTTTCTCAACAGAGTCAAATGCATATCATCTGAGTCAAACATGCTTTGGCTGCGTTCAGGACACATGCCTGACTGCAACTGAAGTGTCAGCCCATGCTGTCTGATACTGGCTCATTCAAAAAGCAAACAAAAAATCAGTTTAAAACAGAACAATGTCCAAAATGGCTGAAACTGAATGGGAACGCCTGAAGAACTACAAAATGGTGACATCATGAGGCACTCTACCTCCTGCCCCCAGGGGAATGAAGGACTGCCTAACACCAGCGTGCTCACACTGTGGGATTCCTCCCCAGATGGGAAAGGTCCCAGGCCAGCTGCTCGCACCCACTTGCACCATCACTGTTGGTCCTGTCTGAGCTGATGGTCCAAAACCAGCTCTGAAATGAGCACAAGACTGAACACCTTCTGTCCATTTCTGTCTGCTCAGAGGGATAGTGCAGACAAAGCCTCACTGCATGGGTCTGCCCAAGAACCCGTGACTCCATCAGCAGCTGAGACTGAGGTTTCACGTGCCTTTTTTCCATTATAAATGCTCTAGACATTGCTACTGTTGCCCTGAACAAGATTGATCTGCTTCTCACATATCATATACACCCCAACAAACAGCACATTCACAGAACTTGCCCCGCTGGAAATTCAGCACAGCTAGAAAGGTGGTTTGGATGGGACAGCAGCATGCTTGTAGACTCATACACTCTTTGCAGCAGGATCTGGAAAGTACATCAGCATCTAAAGTGCTTGAGATGTTTGGAGTCTACTGTCTCTGAAAGACAGCTCCCACATGGACTTTCCAGTGGCTCAGCTGCTTTGGGGAGAGGGCACCAAAAGCCATCCACACCACAACATTTTCACCTCAACACCATTCTGAAGCACATGTGAAAATGTGTTATTTTCATCAGGACTCAAGGAGTTCTGAGCCTCCTTATTTTGATGTGGAGTAGCTTTATCCCCTTACCTACTTTTCTTAAAGAGCCCATCCAAAAAAAAAAGGATTTTTGACATGTGCTCAAACACAAACTAACAGAATTGGATTATTTACAGACAGAATGCAATACAACATTTTTCATCAGATAATGCTAGACAGACTGACAATACCCCTCTTTTCTCCTGTCCCCTTTGAACAGCCCAGCAAATTAATTTTCCTTCCTTAGATGAATCTCACTTGGAGAGGAGTTCAATCATCAGGCTACAGGCTGCCCTAACAGGGACCATCTCCCTTCTCCTTTTCTTGATCTTGCTTCACTTCTTACAAAAATAATTTGAGACTCACTAGGGCAGAGACAGATCAACACAAAGAGCTGAAATTTAAGCCTCACAGAGAAGACACAGAGCTGGTAGAGCCTGTGCTCCTGTAGTTTATTTTAACAGCTCCTAGATAAGCACAAAACTTTTGAAAGCTGCATCTCAAAAGTTCTGTTTTAAATGTCTTCTAAAGCCATACAGCCTCAGCTCTCAAGTAATGATGAACCTAGACCCTCAATTCTACTACAACAATCAAAAATCTGATTGTGGCCACTGGTGTCCCCAAGCTTTTAGATGCACCCACATGCTTCATTTTATCCAGCCCTTTCACCAGCTTCATGGTGTTGAGCTACTGATGAAGTCAGCAAAATGCTGCAACTTCTATAAAATATTCTATAATAATTTAAAGTTGTTGAATATTAATGACTTTACAGTAAAAAAATAAAAAGTCAGTGCTCCTCTAAGTTTTCAAGGAGCCCTTTTGATTTACTGAATTGAATTATATATGAGAGCATTTTGGACTATGTTTTGCATAGGATATGGCCACAATGCACTCCTTTAACTTGTATGCTTAGAAAGGAAAATTGGTTAAATTTACAGTGTTCCCACCATGAAGCCAACCTTCAACTACATGTAATTGTTAACACAACTTAGCTCTGGATGTCAGCCTGAAGGTTTTATACTGACAAGAGCAGTGGATTATTTTTTACCCTCCCATGGTGGAAAGTGTGTTTTCTCCCAGCCATCTTTCTTTAAAACAGCAAATTAAACACTGTGTTTTGTTAAGACAGAGTTTTGCATGTTGCCCAAATGGAAAAGAGAAGCCAAATGTTATCCTCTTTTAAAAGGTTTCCATAAGCCCCAGCATGGCTGGGAACATTGGTAACATACAGATAGAGGACTCCATTTGAACTCCAATCCAAATGTTCTGCCTGCTCCACAGCAGTCCTGCAGCAGGATTGTTTGTGTCCAAACAGACAGGTAAAGGTCCAGCAACTGAAAACACACACCCACTTGAAGCAAGAATGTGCTGAATCCTAAAAGCATTCACTCCAACACTATTTTATGCTTGTCAGCTCCTGTGCTCATCTCCAAGGAACAAGACAAATAACAGGACAGAGAACAGGCTAGAAAATAGAAATTATGGATTTTTCATATTTTCTTTTCCCTAAGGATTAAATCACAGTTCAAGCATTCATGGGGTCCAGTCTTCAAGTTTATACCCTGTTCAGCAACAATAATAATGTGTACAGTACTTGATCTGCTGACACATAATGCTGCACTCAACATAAGAAAGCAATTGCTTGATAAGGAGGTAAAAGAGAAGAAAATCTTGCCAAGTAGCAATCACATTTTATGCTTGTGTTTGATATGCATTTATATGCCTATACCTATACTATTCCAGACACTCGCACTTTTAAGTGTGCTTAAAGGAAGAATTCTTAGGAAAAGCTAAAAGCATGTTTAAAGAAAAACATTTTATAATACAAAAATCTAGAGGAAGTATATACCTAAGGGACACATTTTCTGGGGGAAAAAAAAATCTTGAATGATATATTGTCAATACATAGAGAACTTCCTGGTAATGGAAATATCTTTTTGGAGGTATTAATGTGTACCAGATGCTCACTAGGTAGAGAGGGGTTCCACATAAATGCAAGGATACTCTGTTAAAGCAGTATACTCTGTTACTAAGGTATTAGTCTAGTACACACTGAGAAGCAAGCTTATACAGCTAATCGGGACAAACTTTCTTCCATTTGATTTTAAGGAAGCAAGGCAGGAGCAGATTTAACCTCAATAGCCTGTCCCAGTTGTGTCAGAGATATATTTTGCAATCACTTACTAGGCGGTGATACTGCTCCTGTAAGAAGTATCACTGTGTCCTGTAAGTGCCTGAACAGCCAGCCGCACTGGGTGAATTTCACCTCTGAGCAGAGTGGCACCACAAACTATGAGCTACTTAAGTTTCTCTCATTAACAAAGAAAAGACTGAAGTGGCAGGCAACCAGTCCTGGCCCTCTCACACACAGCCATTATCAAGCCTTTACAATGCACTAAATAGTTTGCAACATGTAGTGGGCCTTTTTTCCCATTACACCATTTTTTACCACTTTGACTTGCAAATAAGCTTTGTTTGAAATTTAACGAGGCTTTAGCACATCTGAGGTGTTGCCACTATATCTGTGTTAATAATGGTTAATACAAAAACATCTGAAAAACCAATTCTGCCTTTGTTTTAAAGCAAAGTATCCAAATAACTGTACACATAGTGCTTTTCAAATGCCCTTGTTTAAAGAAAACATGTGAAAATTACAGAGACACACTTAAAAAAATCTGGTTTAGGTGCTTCCATTATTTGTAAAATTTTTTCTTTTGGAGCGCTGTGATCAAGTAACAGAGGCAGAGTAAAAGCACTTAGTGCCTATGAGAACAGATAATGATTCAGAAAGGCTGCACTTCTGTAACTATAGCTAGTCCTGAAGTGCACTTGTAAAATGTAAAGAGGTTTTTTCCCAGGTTTAAAACAAAGACAGAGTTTCAATACGATCAGTATTTGATAGTTGGTCTAATATTCACAAGCCATTAGAATCTCAGAGGTTAAGATACCTGCACACTATCCTATTAAAAGCTATAGCAACCTAATTAGACAATTAGAGGCAAGTTAAATCAATACTATAGAGGGAGAAAGGCCTATGACTAGGGGGTAATATAAGGGCCTAATTCACTAAGAATTCACGTTTCCAAAAGTAATTGAAGCTGCTTAGACTTTTGCAGAGTGATTTTGCTTAATCTCCTTGTTTACATATGTGGCTCCTGCAAAATTCCTCTCTGACTTTCTGCAACCAGACCTTCAGTCTGCTATTCTCTCCTTGGGTGTCACTTGAGTCACCTACTTGGACTTTGCACTTTACTTGTTTACAACTGATCATGTGAGACTGCCTTAGGAAGAGAGACCATGCGCCAAACTCAAGAGGAGGCTGGTGCTAAGAATACAAAGATTAAGGGCTTGATCCTCCTTTCATTCACACTCGTACAGATTGGCAGTAAGTCTGTTGAAGGAAGATGATTTATAGTGGCATAAATGAGGAGAATCAGGCCTTATGACTTATTTTGGAGCTTCAGATGACTTTTCTATATTATTTAGCCTACTGGGTATTTAGCCCACTGAGCATTCACTTGGTTTGTATTCTGGTACCAGTGTTCTGAGGCTTAATCTATTACAACATACCATTTACCTTTGCATTAAACTGTACTCAGTAACAGCAAAATAGAAAATTCATAATTTTTTTGTTCTTTCAAGATACAAAATTACTCAGACCAGTCACTACAGTTGGCAAACATGAACAGGTTGACCGAGACTGGTTTACTACCTCATCCTAAAATTTTTGTACCCCTGATGATTCGTAGAGGTGACTAGTGGTAGGTGAAAAAAAAAGAAGCCCAACTACAAAAATATCAAAATAGATATGTTAACTAAACCAATAAAAGGAGGAGCTGACTTGCACAGAGACCGTGTTATCGGGATGTACCCGAGATGGGTCAATGAAATAAGCTATGACAGGACATAAACGGGAACCCATGTTAACGCTGGGTCAGCCTTTCTCTGCTGCACTTGCCTGTAAAGTCCTGCTTTGAAATCTGAGTTAATTTATGGAGTCTGTCTTTGGGCTTGACATGCCTGGACAGTAAAATATACTCTCTTTTTTTAATTGTACTCTCCTGGACTTCAGCTTTTTTCATTCTGCTGTTCACTTGAAACACTTTTCTGTTTTCTTGGTCAGATTAAAATATCTGTTTTTACTAGACTACCTACTAACACTCTAGCTGGCAGGATCCAGAACCACAGTTCCACAGCTTTAACTCTGCAGACTATGGAATTCACTTAGAAGCAGGAAATCTAGAACATTTCTGGCTCATCAGCACTATGCCCAAAGCCACTCTCTTTATCTTTACATACAGCAGTATGGATTTTATTATTACTCTTCTTTAATTATTGTTCTGTGCATTAGAAATACAGTAATTTCACAATGAAAGAATGTATAAACCCAATATGCAGATGAAATTGTGAGTCTTCCATATATTAGAAAGCCTCAACTTGCCTTTGATTTTGTACATTCCCTTCACTGGTTTTTATTACCATACTTTCAAATAAGTTTCACCTGCACATTTTTCATTTCCTGGTAATAAACAGTAGGGGGAATTTGATTTTATTTTTACAAATGTTAAGCAGCATTACTGTACTCCAGTTATTTATATTCTGCTGTACTGAGCTGTCATTGGTACATACTCTGCAGGCACGAGATGAAAGGATCAATTAAAAGTTAATCACAACTTCACATTAACCTACCTCTTGCTGTGTTCGGCCAAATGTACCATGAATTTGATCTAGCCCTAATGAACTGCTAGTCTTGTACAACCTGAAAGCAACTTCATAAGGAAGCTCCCACCCCACATGGAATTTTGCCATTGACTTCACTGGCCCATACCACACATCCTCTTAGCTTGTGAGGACTTGTTTTTGTTCAGGATGTCTATAAGAAATGATATTGCAATATATATCTAGGTTTGAATTTAAAGTGATTATTTAATCTGCAGTGACTCCTCATGAAGACATTCTTCACTCCAAGAACCAGCATAATCTACTTCCAAATATGCAGAACAAAGTGGTAGAAAGCACTGTGAGCACAGATTTAACAGCTGCCTCATGGAAACCTGCTACTCTAGGCTTGCAGAAATTATCCTCTTCAGTTCAGGTTTTTTTAATTAGCTATGTAAATTTGAATGTACAACATAAATGACTCACCCTAGAAGTGACAAGAACCTTCAGGAATTGAGGCATAATCCAGTCTCAAACTAAATGGGTAAAAGGCTAATTTTCCTTATGAGAGGTCTTTCTGTAACCCAGGGATAGTTCTGTTTTCCCTAAGGTATCTCTGACTGGCTGCTATAGTAGTAATGGCACCAGCCTGGACAGCTCATGAGTGGGATATGAGCTACTACCTTGTTTGTCCTGGTGAGCAGATAAGATGTACCCAAGTATTTCTTTGAGTGTTCAGATGAAGCATGCTCTTAATCATGTCTGCTGGCATGCCATTAAAATAAGCCATATCTGACTTTAATTCAATTGAGACAATTTTGAGGGAAGACAAGAAAAGAGGGATTGAAAATCAAGAGGTGTGACTTAATCCTAGTTGTGATTAGTGAATCAGGCCCTCAAAACCAAGACAAAACAGGTAAAATATGGTAACAACTATTTGAGTACAGGAACTACTAGCTAACACAAGGATTGGGGGAGAATTTAAAAAAACACTCATAAACTGACCATACACTGTGTAGTAAAACATTTCATGATCAGGTGAAGCAGTTGAAATGTCTATGAACAAAATAAATTGGGAAGAAACATTAAATATAACAAAAGTATGAAAATATTAAAATATTTAGTAAAAAGTGATTCCTCCAAAATGGATTTGCTGTCAGTAAACATTGAAACTAAGAACTTCCTTACCATTCAGGGCTACGAAGGAATCTGAAAGACAAATAACAGGGGAAAAATCATTATTTCTAGCTTTTTTTTTTTTTTTTAAGTAGTTTGCTGCTAATAACTCTTAAAGTTTTAGCTGATATTTATAAGCATGTGATTTTCATACTAAGGACCCAGGCAAAACTAATATTCGGACATACCCAAAAACAATGTCTGGCTTTGAAAGTGCCCATGACCTGCTCTGTACAGGAGGTACCAAAGCGGGAGGGCCAGTGTACTCCCTGGTTTCTTTGCAAATCCTAGTCTAAGGCAAGGCACTGCAGGGGATGCAGCCAGCAATGTGAGTCAATGAGCACAAAACTCAGGTGACCCAAGATCACATGAAGTAATAAAAATCAGCTGCGCTAGCGAGAAATGAAATCTACCTCTGTGCAGTGTCAAGGTTCAATGCATGATTCAGGGCTAAAGAGGGATTTAAGCAGGGTATGGGATTTTTGTTCTCTGCACAGAAGCAGGTCTCTCTCCATGAGCACAGTGTGCTGTTCCTGCATAATTTCCTACCCTCCTTTTATATGTAACTGATATCAGGTACAGTCCACACCTGCATAATCTATTTGCCCAAGGAGAGCAGAACTGGCTGAAAAGGGCAATGATACACCAGCTGTGAACTGGCCTGATTTTGGTGCTAACCCATTTTACAGGGGAACAGAGGGGAGGCCTATGTGTATACATCCTTCAAATAATCTATGCAACAGTCTGTATTACCCTATCTTAGGACAGCAGCTGAAATCTTTGTACTCCTTCAAGCACAGTGATCAGAGTAATTCATGGCTCTGAGCCATTAATGCAGTAATCTATGCTCCGAGCAAGGCATGAGAAGGCCCTGGCTTTCTCCAGAACAGCTGGTCCACACTACGTTCCATGACACAGCCTAGCCCTCTGTTATTTTTCTCTGTATTGCAGAAGTAATGTCTCTCACACTGTACATCGATTCCTCAGCTTCATCAGTTTTATTGCATCAGTGCGAAAAGAACGCAAGTCTTGATTTCACAAGGTTTATAAATAATATTTGGAGCTCAGAATCAAACCAACTTCGGTGAGAACATGTGGAACAAGAGCCGTCCTTTACACAGATGTTGGTATTCCTGAAGGCTCAGAAATCAATACGCAAGGTTTCTTTGTATGCAGTGCAAGCTATGCACTTTTAAGCATTTCAGCACAAAACTGTAAAGTTTAAAGACCATGTTTAAGCTCTTAGCTAATGCTGCCAGTACTTAAGGTTTACCATTAGAATTTCTTAGGCAGTGCCACAAGTACCTGACCCTTAATACCATGAGGCTGTCCAGACTGCATGCAAAATTCCCTTAAGATTCACAAATTAAGCAGTTGTGATTTCTTCATCTGGATCCAAAACTGAAGATATATTTCACTGTCTCACTATGCTGCATGGGAATGTAGTCCAAGTCACAGACTACACCAAGAAACCAAGCCACTTCTGTACATTTACATAAACAACCCAACCACCAGGGCTAATAAAGACAATGACCCCAATTCATTATGCCATTGTTGTAATCAATATCCTCTAGAGCTAAGCTTTCCTCATTATGCAACCACTCTGAAGTCCAATGTTCATATAAATCACATGAACGGGGCTATTTTCCTCAAACACATTTAAACAACAGTTCTTCTGAACCCGCATTATTAGCTACAATGCTGTCTCTGTTGTGGCTCGTGTTGCTACAAAAGAATGCCTGACAGGTAATGGTGATTTGAGGCATTCAGAAGGATACTGTGACACATGGTAGATAGAGGTAAAAGTTTTGCTTACTTTGGCAGTCACCCAGGCCGTCTGTATTGCCACGTTCTATGTCCTGTTCAAATGCCAGTCTAAATAACAGAAAGAAACAAAACAGTATGCATAACAACAGTCATAGGCATAACCAGAAAGAAATTATTACATGTTCAATTGAAATAAATCCCTGCTGTGAAACTGGCTATTTCTTTGGAAATTCCACACAAAGGCTGAAAAACCACAACATACACATTTGAGCTATTCATCTTGCTCAATGTTTTCTTGGCTTCTAATGAAACTTAGTCTTTATATTATTACTTTATAAAATCCACTGCATGCCTCTTTACCAAGGGAAGAAAAGACCTGCATTTTTTTAACTGTTAATGTATGATGCTATCAGAAGCAACTGTAACCCTACCTTAACCTGTGCACAGAGTAGATCAGGTACACTGGCACTTTGGTATGAGAAGGAAGTCAACCCATTGGGCAGGTACTATCCTTGAGGAAGAAACCTGCTTTTTAGCAATCACTTTAAGGTATTCCCTTTAAGTCAGGGGGCTCTACTGACAAACACTCACATTCTTTTCTAGTTGACATGCTCAGCTTATGCTCCCAACCTCACTTTGTGATTCTGGATAACTATTGAATCTGTTCTTCCAAATTCCTGTGTGTGGTCAAAGGGGAATGACAAGAACCTTGGAAAACTTCCAAATACAAGCCCTTGTCTATTTTAGGATCCTGCCCTTAAGGCATAATTACTCTTGTAGACAACTCATTCTGTGTTCTTAAAACACTTGCTCCACTGTCAACTACTCCAGTAGGATGCGTAACATCTCTGCCTCCTGTTGGCTAGCTTAGAACTTCACCAGCTAATCTGGACCCCCTTCCTAAGCACTAAATAGAACATGAGCTGTCTTGCTCACTTTTGGACTTCATCACTGCCTCCAAGCTGCACAGCCTCTGTCTTGATGACTCTATCGATGAAAGTGGGAGCTTCTTTTAAAAGTGAGGTACGGAAGTCCCCTAAACCTTGCCATGGAAGTTGAAGAAGCCTCAAGCAATTTTGGAGTGATGAAAAACCCAATATGGACACAGGTGCATTTTAACATTATCCTAGCAAATGCCATATCAGAAACAGCCCACACTTTTGTAGTCAAGCATATACAGACACAGCTACAGTATTCCCAGCAGATGGGGAAAGTCAGCAAATTAAGAACAAGACAGGAACACAGGGATTGAAACTTGTCCATTATATACTGAGGGTCTGTAGAGAAGTGGGGTTAAGTGGCATCAAATGTAGGGCTGTCAAGGCTCTGTGATGTCTGTGCTATACTTCCACTACTACCATGAAGGAGTACAGTTGTATAGCTCAGAGTAGGCAGTCATGTTGTGTGTCAGAAGTGGCCAAGAAATGCGAGCTCTGAAGAAGGTTTGCTCCTTGTAACCTTCACAGACTTTCATTATCATAAAATAATTAAATTCTACTGTTAAGCAAGGGGAGATCCAGCACTTCTCTAAATCTATTTTAAGCCCTTACTGTGCTCTGTTATTCCTCTTAGTAATGCACAGTAAATTAGAAGGACTGGTTTTGTTTTCAGTGGACAAATTACTTTAGTAATTTCATTTGGATTTTATTGCCTCTTTAATCAGCTGTGATGGCTCCAGTGTAGGCTGGTCCAGACATACCCATCCAATTCACTCCTTTCAATAATACACAGACCTTAATACAGCTCTTTCATTTTCTTCTTCCTCCTCTTTCAGCAGTTACCAATCAGCTGATGGTTCACATAAAAAAAATTTGTGAGACATTTCGGAGGTGAATGCAAATAAGGTAGAAACAAACACTTCCCACATTTTTCCCTCTCTAAAAGCCTCATGTTTCAAATAGCTTTGCCCAAGACTGCCTAGCACCACTGCCAGAGCTTCATGGCCCATCCAGCCAGAGCCCTTACTCACTTGAAGCCAAGGACCAGCTGCGTGCACAGCCCGCTCTCCTTCACCCATCCGCAGTACGGGTCTCTGGATGCTATGCAGGCCCTTGGGAGAGAAGAGCATAAGGTGGCATTCATGAGTGCTCTAGCTTCCCCACTGCACAGGCCTCTGACAGCCACCACAAAACACGTACTTTTTGCATTTGCTGTGACGCTCGCAACGTCCCAGGGGAACCTTGATGACACAGGTGGAGAAAGCAACATACAGGGCACTGCTGGGCTTGTCTAGCTGCATTCCCATGATCCGCTTGTCCTCCATGCCGTCATAGCTGCACCTGATTTGGATAAAAGTGAGTTGTGGTTACGAGCTGGCTCTGCTGGGAAGCCATGGGAAACCTTAATTATCCCCCAGGCAGAAAACAAACAAACAAACAAACAAACAAACACAAAAACTTCTGCCAAAAATCCCTAAGAAAGGTAGAATTGAACAAGTCAAGGAAAAAGAACACACAATAGCCACTAAAAATACTGATAGACATATAAGCAAGCATTAAAAATGCATGGGTTTGTTAGGAATTGGAGAGCAACAGCACACTAGATAAGCTTCTGATGGCCCTTCATTTTAATGTTTATTCTTCTCCAGCACTCAAAGTAGCTGAAGTTTCTGCATGATTATGGCTCTCTTCAAAGCCCCCTTAGGCATATTTGAGGAAGATTGAAATGTGGAAAATTTCCCTTGGAGAGCAGCTTGCTGCTTGTTGAGTTATTTGGAGAGGAATCAGGGTTTTTTATAGGATTAGAAAATTAATCTTCCTTTCCAGAACTTCACTTTTAATTATCCATCAGCTGCTGCATAGGATGGGCTATTTTCTACACATACAGAATAAAAAAAACCCTTTTTGCAATGTAGAGACTGATAAGCAGACATCCCCTCCCTAAACAATTTAAAATTACTCAAAAAACTTGGCTTCTCTAACCACTTTTGTTTCTATGGGACAAATTATTCTCCGGGAAATCAGAAGTTCAAAGTCACCCACACATGAGTACAAAGAATCAGATACACACTTTTCAGGATTGTAAACATTGATCTCCTCCAGGAAAAGGCTGTCATTTAGGAAACCAGTGTTTCCTGTACGTGCCAAGAACTTCAGGATGATTCCCTTCTCTGACCCCAAGAAAACCACGGTGTAGTTCTGATATGGCCCAGCAGCAGAGTCAACAGCAATTTTGGTCAGGCGATATCTAAAATAACAGAGTATTTTCGTAGATAAATCACTGAGATAATCACAGAATTGTCATTTATTTAATCACTTTCTTCATGTGAGATAAGTGTAGATATGGTAGACTTCTAGCAACTATAAAACACATTAAGCACTTTTCCTACCTGACTATACATCAACACAGACTGTACCAATTTGGCTCCCCAGATGTTGGGGAATTTTCATGTGTTTGCATGCCCACATATCCAATAGCCAGCCGAAGTGTCCAGAAGTTCAGAACTGTCTAGAAGTTCAGAGAGCTGAAGGGGTGCTAGGGGCAGTCTGAGGGCATTTAGGAATTATCCTTCCAAAAGCCTGGTGATTTCTTCATACAAGGGTAGAGAATCAGCACAGTGAACTGTTTTTAAAATTTCAAGCTCTGTCACATTAAAAGCAGCTGAATTAGGTTCAACTATTTTTTGTCAGAAAAAGCCCTGTCAGTGCAAGAGTGAGATGTTAAACACCATTTTACCTTGCTAAAAATAATCACACAACCATCACCAAGCAAGTTCAGCTCTGAGGTGATACCAAATCTTAGGATGACACAGTTTATTGAAAACAAGTATACTGGTGGTTTGGTACCAGTTAGATGGTACTGCCTGTCAAAGGGAAGCACCCTGTGGAGCTTGCTGCTCTTGTCTTTGGTTGGAGGCACAGAACCCAACAGAAAAACCTGACAGAAGATACATTACTATAACTAAGTCAGACCCTTCCAGAGCTCAGTGTCCAATACAATACTTTACCTTTGTTCAGAGGAAGAGAGGAAAATACAGCAGAAGTTAGTCACATTATTCTGTTCACTGCTGGAGGATAGATAAGTAGTATAATGACCACAGCAGAGTGGGAATGTATTTTGATAGGAAGGGGTTGGTGTATTTAACACTTGCTGATTTATGAGTCTTTGTTCAAATCTGTTATTATTTTTTTCTCGTTGCTATAGAGAGGATGCAGATTATACAATTACTTCTGCCTATACACTCCTGCAAACATTAAAGCTTACCAGTACATAACCTGACAGACATCTACATATCCTGTGAACATATCCTGGCAGACATATTTGTATCCTGTGTACATATTCCTGAGCTGTCTGCTGATCCTTGCCTGAAGTTTTTACAGACCTGTCTCAAACATTGACCCATAAGCCAAAAGGCAAATAAACCTTCCTCTCACAGCATTTCCTACAACATCCGGTTTAAGAACAACATGGTTGGAAAAGTCTGAGGTCTTTCCTGTCTTGAAAGCTGCTCAGGGAGTTCCGCAGCATCTGCTCAGCTCTGCCACCACTCCTAGCTGGATTCATGCCCAGGACACCAAGGACATTGACGGAGTTGTGGGGTATTTGAAGCAAGACTGGCAGCACATCTTGACAGCTACAATGTAGATAGGAGTTCACTTGGTGTACGTACCTGACCATTGTTCTCAGGAACCAGGGTCGGTTGACAATGGAAGGTACAGCCTCATCCATCAGTGGATGTGTTTTGATGAAGTTCAGAGTATCATCTGGGAACTCATTAGATGTTACATATTTTTCTAATGATGTAGAGCCAGCACAGCAACCAGGTCTACATAAAACAAGAGAATAAAGCCAGAAAACTTACTTGACGTCTAGGGCAAGCTTTCTTTTTTGATGAAGCTCTCACTGAAATCTGATGTGCTTCACAGGAGTTCAACTTGGAGGAGGATCAAGAAGTGTGGTGGTCTTGTTCAGCCCCTCAAGGAAAGCCTAATATCCTGTTCTGTCCTCCATTCAAAAGGACTTTGTGTGTCACTTACAAGCTCAAAGCAATTTATTTTGTCAGGAGTGCTACACACAGAATTTGTAATTCATCCACTCATATGAAATGTAACCACAGTATGTGTGCATTTGGCTTGATGCTTTCCAATCACACAGGTGTTTTTTGACCTGTAACTTGCCTACTTGACTGCTCTCTCCTGGAAAAAAGCAGTCCCTATAGTACAGAAGGAAGTTAATGTTTTTAGCAGGTATGAAAGAATGCCACTTTTAGTCACATCTGATAGAAAATAGATGTTAGAGGAGACAAACCAAATAGCATCTATGTAAACATTGGTTTTACCCTTTGTTCAATTTGGTGAGATGATTTAAGAATGGTAGCTCATTGAGAACTTTCACTGAAAAGTTATCTGTCATTCTTTGGTAGTGCAATCTTCTTGCCTGGACAGATCATCTCTCAAAGAAGCAGCAAAATGTTTTGCTTGTTAATACTGAGTAATTTTCTTCAATGAAAGGCCCATTTGATCCCATTTTCTATAGCACTATGATTCTTCAAGCCTTTGAGCCAGTGTGAGATGGGAAGATGAAAGATGTTTATGAGTGAATACTCATAAACACATTGCATCTCCCAGTTTTCATCTACTCTGCTATATCTGATGTGCGTAAAGGCATTGACATCAAGAGTAATGTCAGCTTGAACAAAATACAGGACTGGTCCTATGATCTGTGTTGCTCAGATTTAGATAAATATTCAAATATTAGGTAAATAAAACTTGTGTAGAGGAAGGTAGCATAGGACTCGAAGGAGCTAGCTGTGTCAACAAGACTGGTGCCACAAGAGCTGAGCAAGGAACATCACATGCACACAATGTGTGCTCTTGCCTTTTCATATCCAAAATACTTTAGTTGTCTTGTAATTGCATATATAACTAGCAACAGGTGGAGAGAATGAGAAATCAAGGGTATGACTGGTTTCCTGGGTCCTTGCAAGGTCATTTACCCATAAGGCAACATTCCCAGAGAACTCGAGGGAGCAGCCTGCACCTTCTGGCACCGTGGTGTCTGTGATTTCTGTCCATCTAATCTGGAGGCCTATTTACTCCTAAATCCTAATAGCATGATTGGATTAATCCTGTTGTAATCTCAAAACTGGTTTAGTCGAGCATAAATCCAAGCAAATCCTGCTGTCTGGCCAAACAAGGAAGTGACACCCCTGAAGGGCTCTGGTAGGTTTCTGAGAAATGTTAGGATCAATAAGGGCAGTAATGTTTCTGCATCATACTGAGACATCCAGATATAAATGACCTTACTTCAAAGGTGCCTGTCATGTACTTCAACATGAGCTAGAAGTAACAATTATTTCTATTAAGCAGATTGATTGCTAAATGTTATGTGAAACACTTTTCATTTTGCATTATCTCCTTCAGACTTAGAGCAATATTGTCCCATCTTCATCATAACAGTTAGCCTGCTATTGGCTCATCTCAAACTTGTAATGCACTTTTCTTGTCTTCTTTCCTACTGAAAGAGATTTCTCCTTCTTCTTTTCCCCTTCCCTGCCAATATATCTCAGTAAGGTCTAAATAATCTTGGAGGTATCATGAAGCCTTGCACTCCCAAGGCAGACCATTGTGTCAACAATTTGTTTGAAACACTGCAAAATGGAGAAGAAAATCCTGCAACTCTGCTAGAAGCTGCATTATTAAGGCTCAGACTGAAAACAGACAGAGAATTTACCAGATTTTCCAGTCAACTCCAGGCTCTTCTCTTGAGTGACAACTTCAGAATAAAGGTAGCACAGTAAGACTACACTTGGCAAATCCAAAACCTGATGGGCCAAATTTGGATTAGGCAAAAGCTCAGTGTCCACCATGGAGCTTCACAGATTCATGGAATATCCTGAGCTGGAACCGACCCAGAAGGATCACTGAAGTCCAGCTCCTGGCCCCACATAGGACACCCCAAGAATCACACCATGTGCCATGACAGTGTTGTCCAAAAGCTTCTTGAGGTCTGTCAGGCTGGTGTTGTGACCAATTCCCTGGGGAGCCTGCTCCAGTGCCCAGCCACTTCCCTGAGTGAAGAATCATTTCTTCATGTCAAACCTAAATCTTCCCCAACACAACTTCAGGCCATTCCCTTGGGCCCTTTCACTGGTCACCACAAAGAAAAGATCAGTGCCTGCCCCTCCTCTTCCCTTCAAAAAGAAGTTGTAGATTTTGATAAGGTCTCCCCTCAGTCTCCTCTTCTGCAGGCAGGCCAAGTGGCCTCAGCTGCTCCTCACATGGTTTTCCCTCTAAGCCCTTCACCATTTTTGTAGCCCTTCTTTGGATGCCCCCAACAGCTTTGTATTCTTCTTATATTGTGGTGTTCAACACTGCACAGAGCATTTCAGATTTTTTTTTTCCTTTTGAAATTATTTAAGATATCACAAGCAATGTAAAACATGCAATAAAGTAGTAAAGCTTAGGTGAGATAAATCAATTTATCTATATGCATCTCAATATCTCAGAGCAAAATGCCATTGGTGTAAATGAGTTAACAAGTGTCTGTCAACAGTAACTTGTATGAAATGGTACTTGTAAGAAATACGAAGAATTTGGTAGAGGAGATGCATGCAACCACATGGAAGAGGTGAAAACAATCATAGGAGGAATGAGGTAAACTGAACCTCCAGTTTGGTAGAATGCTCTTTTCTACTTTCCATAAATCATCTGCTCTGGCACTTAAACAGCATGTTAATCATAGAACAGCAAACTGTAGAACTAGTGCAGGCTTTGTAATGAGATATATCCATTACTGAACCAATTTGCAAAAACTGTGTAACTCATACCACTCTTAAGTGATTATTCTGACCAAGTAGATCTGATGCTGGCCTGATATATGCTACATAAATCTCATTTAAGTGGAAAAATCTCAATTGCATTGTTTAGATCCAAATTTAACTCAACTTTTACTTCACTGTTGCAACATGTATAATTGTATCTGCACCCCACAAGGCTGTTAAATTCTCAAAAAGCCTCTGTAGCCTGCATGAAGGAACAGAACAATATCACTATACATGAAACATACCTGGGCTTGGGCACTCGTTCATCAGGAACTGGTGTCCATGTGGAGTCTGGAGACTTTTGTTCTTTGAATCTCCCAGTAAATACATTGGCAATGTCAAGCATGTCATAGGCACAGACTGCAGAGCCAGGGATGCTGCAAAGTGACATTTCCCAGAAATTGTTACTCATCCTGCAGTTATGCAAAAAACCTTGAGCAAAAAATATGCTCTGTAGAAGTCTTCCTGTACCAGGTTACTCAATCCTGAACTCTGAATCTGGTATTGGCAGGAAAAGCCAGCCCCATGGAAAAGCCTGAATACTAATCAGCTCCTGCCAAGAGAATTTATTTCAAAGCTCCTACAGAAAGAAGTAATTGCAACAATCTTGAAGAAGGGAAAGAATCAGCAAAACTCTGGCTATCACTGGCAATGCATGAGGAGTAATGGCCAGTCTCATTCAGAACCCATTATTTGGAATTTCAAGGTCTTCTAAGTCATAACATGTCTTAGTACCAACACTTCTAGTCCTTCCTTTGCCTCAAAAAACACATTGCAGACAGCTCAGAAGCTGGTTCTAATCAAACTGGAAGCATACTGCAATGTGCCCTTTACCTGGTTTTTACATGTTATTTGCATCCACAAAGTGTTCCCAATGAAAAGGAGTTAATCGTGTTCAGGAGTTTGCACTACTCAATGAAATGTAAAGAGCTTACAGAAGCAAATTTGATTTATTTTAAGATCATAGCATTACAAACTTCAACTTTTTGAATACTTGCATTCAACTTCACCACAGCATTGTCCAAACATAGTTATATTCTTACCTACATACTTTCTGAAAGGCTTGCTGGTTTACCATGATCAGCCACTCAGAAGCATGAAATATTAATTTATCCCCCCCCTCTTTTTTTTTGGTACATGAACTACTGTATTTGTATCTGACTTCCACCACTTGATTTCACTGGGTAAATAAATAGCATGAACTCATCTGGCAAAGGCTTTCAATCCTGCTCTTAGCTAGTAGGTTATTATACATCAAAGAAAAAATGTAGGAACTATAATACTGTTACAGAGAACCTAAAATCTAAAGAAATATGAATTGATAGAAAAACAACCATTTGAATAAAAATTTCAAAATGCTTTTTCCTGAAGAAAAACAACAGTAGTCTTACTTTGATCTTCACAGATTTGTCTTTTTATATGGAAGGAAACTTCAAAGCTCTGTATTAAAGTGATACTAGACAGCATGAGTTTTAAATGGAGGCAGCCATATATATGTTGATGTAAGAGATGTTCAAGGGTGTATTTGGCCACACAGAGGACCTCATCCTAAAAGACAGCTCAAGACTGACTCCAGCTAGAATATTTTGCACATTGCTGATTTAAGTCCTAATGAAAAAAAAAAAAAAACCAACAAAATCTTGAGGTGTATTACACACAACTACAAGTGCTGAGACTCATGCTCAACACACTACACATGGATGGAGGCATTGCTGTGTTGAAAGGACTGCAATATCTTTAACTCTGGAGGGTGGCAGATCACAGGTCTGTAGTATGATGCAGTGGTAAGGATGGAACACTGTGGGTCACAGCAAGGGGGTCCAAGCCACCTCTGAACTACTGGACTACAACTCAACACAAGCTTCTACCCAAGTGACCTCTGACTAGACTGAGAAATCTCTTCCACTTCAGTCTAGAAGAAAACTTTGTTCTAGAGACCAAAGGTATTTGTTGCAACTTTTCTTTAGCAGAGGAGGAATGAGAGATGTGTTTATGTTAGAAGCAGGTTTCATAGAACTACAGAGTCACAGAATATCCTGAACTGGAAGTGACTCACAAGGATCATTGAAGTCCAGCTCCTCAAGCACAGGACACCCGAAGAATCACACCACGTGCCTGAGAGCATTTTCCAGATGGTCTTTGATGTCAATCGTGCTTGGTAACCTGCGACCACTTCCGTGGGGAGCCTGTTCCAGTGCCCAACCACCCTCTGTGTGAAGAATCCTATTTTTTTCTAATATCTAACCTAAACCTCTATGACTCAGCTTCCTCGAGTCCTCTAACAGGTCACTATAGAGCAGAGATTGGTGCTTGCTCCTCCTTTTCACCTCATGAGGAAGCTCTGAACTGCTGTGAGGTCTTTCCTCAGTCTCCTCTTCTCCAGGCTGAACAAGCCAAGTGGCTCCGTTCACTACTCATATAGCTTCCCCTCAAATCCTTCACCATCTCTGTAGGTCTCCTTTGGATGGTGTCTAATACCTTTAGATCCTTCTTATATTGTGGCACCCAGACCTCCTTCCAGAGCTCGAGGTGCAGAGCAGAGCAGAGCAGAGCAGGACAATCCCCTCCCTTGCCTGGTTGGTGATGCTGTGCCTGATGCCTGCCAGGACATGGCGGCCGTCCTGGCTGCCAGGTCTGCTAATAAGCTGTTTCCAAGAATATATGCCTTCCTGTCACCTTCCATGTCTGGCAAAACCTGTGGTCTGTAAAATAGTATTTTGCTTTTTACACCAAGTACTTAGATTTTAAAATGCAAGGCTTAAGGAAAAGAATTATTCACGACACACTGCAGGAAATACTAGCAGAGTGGGAAGACAATCTTAATTTTGAGATAATTGCAAGATACATTCTATTTTCTGATGTTGAATCTCTATTTGTTCACCTCTTTTTATTAAGCCAGATTGCATGAAAAGAGATCATCTTAATTTAAGCTTGTATTCCCTATTGGTGACATAATTATTCCATTGCATTCCTATTGTTTTGATGTCAAAAGCGGTGATTATACATTACAGGCCCAGGCTTATTCTCATTTGAAGTCAGTTCTGTGAATGACCTCACTGAGGTCAGGCTTTGACAAGGAGTGGCCAGGGTACAGCAAAGCTAAATGAATTTCATCAATAAAATTCCTCTTTCAGCTTAAATGTTACTCTGTGAAACTGCGATACATTTTTTAATTAGAAAGCTACTTTTTTTTTTTTTTTTTAACTTCTCTGGGAGTTCTCAATAATTAGATACAGTTACTCTTCTAATAACTTCCAGAGAAAGACACTATAATATGCAACAGTAATAAAATTTCTACAGATGAACCTATGCTTTTGGATAACCATGCAAAGAATGAAATAGGTTTTCTGGGTACCCTCCTTCCCAGTCAGCACGACCTTGGTTCTCCCAGGAGAGTCAGAGGGCAGCAGGGTCAATGCAGAGTCAAGGATCAATGCAAGAGTCACCAGGGATGCATAAAACAAAGAGAGTTCTTGGAGATTTAGCTATAAACAGGACAGACACAGTCCTTTCTTTGTGAGGAAAAAATACTGCATTTTCTCTCTGGAATAATATTCTGCAAGTTACAAGCTGCAACACTTCTTGTTGGCTGGTGTGAACTATTCTTATGTAAAGAAAAGTATGTCCAAGGAATGTGTCCAGACCATGGACAGGTATGAAGTAAGCAATACCAGGGTACCTTAAAATTAAGCAAACTATGAGTAAGCACAGGGTACATAATAATTACATTGTATGAGTAATCAGTCCTTGTGCTAGCATAAAGTGAAAAGCAAATGTGGTGAAAAGCAAAACATAAAGGAAATAAGGTAAGAGGTTACTGTGTCTATTACCTATTATATGGAGTGGAGAATGTTGCTAAAACAACATCCCGGCCATTGAAATGGATAACATCTGTAACTGACTGCAGTATGTTAAAGTAGAAGTGTGAGTCGCCAGGAACTGAGCAGTTCAACCGAGCTTTGAGAAAGGAAGTCCACTGTTTTTCCAGCACTCTCTGAGATCCTCCCATGTCATTTTTGCAAACCTGGGCCACCCTAGGGAAAACTACCTGGAAGGAATAGAGCAAAAATAATGGAGAAAATTAAATGTTTGCTTGACCTAAAGGCTTCGTTGGAATACTGCTTTTATAACATTTGAAATAACACAGCAAGGTGCTTAATTTCATACCACTTTTCTATAATCTGTGACAAATAAGAAACAGAGAAAAATTAAGCTTTGGAACAGTGTGCTATGAAAGATAAGACTGTGGCATTTACTATACAGCCATAAATCCTTCAGGAGATCTGTTCTCAACCCATATAAAACTCATTTCCATACAAACTGCTTAGCTCTCTATTTCCCCAAACAAAAGCACATTTCATATTCACAATCCCTGCAACCCACACTGCTGCTCTGATTCTTGTGTTTTCAGCACTTAAAAACGATGCAAATCTTGCTGGGCTTTTATTCCTGCTCTCCACCTTTGTGAACTTGGTCAGCTTTTCTGACTGCTTAGTCTGAAAGCTATTGTGAAATTAGCAAAAATGCAGAAAGTGTCTAATTATTCTTTGCAGAATGGCAGAGCACAAAATTCCTACCCTTGTTTACTCAGCAGTCTAATTCATATTTCTTACAGAAAAACTTCTTTATTCTTTGTAATCCATTTTTAACAATTATCTACTATGTTGAACTAACTACATTAGCCTTGTGTTTTTTATAATTTCAGAAAAGAGACTCTAGCATACACCGTCACTGCAAGAAACCATATATTTTTCTTTCAAGACAGTGCAACATTTCACTCCAGCCAACCTTTTGGCTTGAGCAATAGGAATCTTCTCAAAATGCTGACCTTGTCATCATGATTTATGGTTCTCATTTCAAGGTCACTCATAACAGCATTGGTCCAAGAATAGCATAAGTTTTCCTCCTCCTGAATCTGACAAAGTCATTCAAGGCAATGTTTTTGCTCTTACCTTTCCCATGCTGTTGTACTCCACTGCTATTTCCCGGAAGAAGAAGTATATGTAATTGCCGTAGTCAACTGCCTGAACAAAGTACGGTTCTAAAAAAAAAACAAAAAAAAAAAAACAAACCAGCAACCCAAGACACCTGATTTAGGTACCATGTACAGGATACAGAATGCTAAAAGAAGCCAAATACATTCACACTTAACATCCAGAGGTGAAGTGTCTGTGTTTGACAAATTTGATCAATTTTCAGAACAAACCAATCACTGCTGCAGAAGAATCACTGTCTGGGGACAGGAAAGCTGCAAACAAGTCTGTGCAACATCACCACAGTTAAGTCTCTGCCACTAACGCATCTTCCCTGCATGGAGTAAGAGGAAAGGTAAACAGGCATTTATAACTGTATGCCTGAGGGGTCCAAGCAGTGCTCTTTATGGTATGCAGGCTGTGAGCTGAGGGAATAACAAACCACGTAACTGTTTCTGCCCACACGTGTCTGTAGCAGCAAGCAAAGTGGAACAGCTAAAGCTGACACCTGGCAAAACATTTCTTCATGCAGAAAAACACTTGAAACTATGCCTTTGTTCTCTGTTAAAATCACTCCAAATGCTAACAATTCTTAACACCTACATGAAGCTAAACAGCACCATCCTTAACAATGAGCGCATTTAGAGCACAAAAATTGCCTAATTCAATGGCAGCAGTACAATCCTTAAGAACTGTAACAGAAAGGCTTTGTGCAATATTCCCAAAATTTTAGTTTCATTAATGAATCTTAATATTACAGGACAAACCTTCTATGCTTAATAAGCCTTGATTGTTACCTAACAGTGCTGCAGCAGGAATATTTTCAAACACAGCCCGAGCACACAGAGCCCTGGGCAAGCTCCAGCTTTTCCATCCAACAGACATAAACTGGTGGATTTCAGCTTGGAAAGCTCACTGGAGTACATATTCTGATCTACCCAGCTCACAGCTTCTGTCAAATCCAGTAACTTAGGGTCAGGAGAATAGAGAAAGAGATAAACAGATCAGAGTAAGCAAGAGATGTAATCTACTTCCTTCTTTCTGCCAGAAAGCATTCGTGAAATGAAATGACAAAGAGGTCTGTCAGAAATCCAAGACTCTCATCAGAGATGCTGCTTTTTCCGCCTTGTTTGTTTATCTACCTTTCAACCACTTGGAGTCATGTTTAACCGTCCGCAGAGTTGGGCTGTCTCCAAGGCTCCGGTATATGACTGCATCTATTGCAAGGAAGTCGGTCACTGTGGCAGAATACAGCTTTCCCTCTGGGGAGGAAGGAAAGAAGAAACAAGGGGGGAGGAGAATTAGAAATAATACAACTGCTTCTTCTCTCATAAATCAGATGAGAAGGGGAAACAAAATCATCACAGTCTCCTTAGGAACACTGAAGGGAGAAAAAAAATCCAGCTAGGTAAATGGAACTGAGTACTGAACAAGCAAGTCACCACTTTGCAAAATGGTAATTTCAGAGGGATGCTGTGGAAGAAAATAACCTTATGGAATAATTCTTCTTCAGTTTAGGTATATCATACTGAACTACCCTATCCAGTCACAAGTCACTAGTTCAATGCTCAGAAATTCTGTCTAGGTATGTCAGCAAAACAAATATAGCAGAACTGTTAGTTTTAACTGGGAGTGCAAACCAGACAGGGCTTGAAGACTGTCAGCTAATTGACACTTATGGAAATTTTTCCCCTTGAGAACACTTCTGCTCTGCCAAAGATCACTAACAAAAATTAAATAGCATGCTGGGAGCCCTGCTGAAAAAGGAATGAAAAGAGATGGAGGAAGATTGCCTATCAATATTTCTTTTCTAGCATGCATTTTAGGCATTTCCCATATGAATTATGCATTCCTCTCTCTTAAAGAATGGAGGACAAGTGGTAAGAAAGGGCCTACAAAATGGCACCTCAAGGACAACCAAAACATACAAAACTATATGGACATAAAAGCATTTAAACAGCATTTTAAAATTTTATTTGTTGTCTATTCTGTTTGCAGGTCATGGTAACTGTACAGGACTGTTGTCATGTGTGAGATAGATCTCAGAACACCACATCTGCTAGAAGCACAAGTGGTGCAGCATGAGCCCACAAAATTGTCTCTACTGTGTCTGCATAAAAATCAGAATTATCTGCAGATCCTTTAACAGAGATTATGTTGGTGCCTTGAAGGCACCTGCACTGAAGACATACCCAGGACAAAGCAGAGAGGCTTCTATTGGTGAAGCTCTCCTCCTTATACTTTCAGACAACATTTAATTTAAGACTGAGAGGGAATCTCATTAATGCATACAACTGCCTGAAAGGTGGTTGCCAAGAGAATGGTGCTAGACTGTTTTCAGTGATGCTCTGTGACAGGACGAGGCACAACGGCCATAAATTAAAACCCATGAAGTTCCACCTCAAGAAAAGGAAGTCCTTCCTTGTATGCTTTTTTTCTGACTCATGCAATTCTTGTCCTTACTTGGCTACTTAAGAATGATCTTTTTCTTATGATTTTTTCTTTGCAAAACAGAAAAAAAAAAATTACAACATGTCATGTCCTCCCCCCATCAAATTTAAAATAGAATAAAAAACTCAGTTGTTTAGATATGGATGTCTGAACTCATGTTAATACAATCACACGCTTATTTTCTTTCCTGCCAAGTTCCTGTGACCAGCTACAATTTGCACATATCAGCTGTAATAGCTACAGGCTGCAAGAGAAGCCATATTCATGCAACTCAGATGACCTGGATTAGTGCCCTAAATTGTTCTGAAACTGCTTTTCATTGCACTCTGAAAAGTTAGCATGGGTATCAATATGCAAGACATATATAACAGTGATTTTCTGAAGCTAGCAGATTTATGGGACACATTCTACAAATATTTATTTGAACTGTATCAAATTTGTTCTGAATCACCATGAAGGAGTATGATCATTTCTATAAATATTCTCTTTATTTTCAAATAATACAAGGATATTTTCAGTGACAAATTTGGAGTCATCTTTCTGAACTTCATCTGCATTCGAAGTGAATGTTTACAATAGGCTGTTCATAAACTCTTTCTTCGCCAATACACTGAGAAAGACCCCTCTGAAAGGTCATTCAGACTGCACTAAGGATAGGGAGTCTGAGATACATGAGAAAAATATTCCTCTGAAGGAGTTTCTCTCTTTCCATGCTTTATGAATTACTTGCTACAATTAGAGAATTTCTACTCTATATTCCTGCCTGTGACTGTAATTAAGAAATCACATATTACCACTATTATCATCACTATTCTTGAAACAAAAGGTCCCATTTATTTGCACTATAAAGAGTTAAA
>VWYO01019802.1:53657-66436 GCA_013400275.1 Rhadina sibilatrix | reverse complement strand
AAAAAAGAAAATTGAAACAGCTTATAAAATCTCTCCTTTGTGAGGCAGGTGATGATACCTCAAACACAGTAGTGCTTAATAGAGCCCTTTGGCTATAGACTTGTTTGAGAATGGCTGAAATGCTTGCACATTCCTAAATCATCAGAGGAATAGCTTAGTTATTTCCATGTGAGCACCCAGGCTCTGTTCTATAACATCACACCTGCTAAACAGGACTCACATTATTACAGAAGATGTCTTTATTATTTTCAACACCTATTTAAACAGCCAGATCTAAGAAAAGATCCTCAGGGTTCACACTAAGAGAAGTTCAAGAAAGAAATAATCTAATCAAGAGTTCCTGAATAGTTATACAAAAAATACTGCACAATCAACAGCCAAAATTAACCTCGTTTATAAGATCTCACTTTTTCTAACTAGTGTAGTAGAAATCAAAGTTAACATTATTCTGCTGCATGCAGCATAAATCACCACTAACCAAAACACTTCTTTTGTCTACAGCAGCTAGTAAGACCTAACAGCTTAACAGCAGCTTAACATATTAAGATTTTTCAGCTTTTAAAAAAAAAAAAAACTTCACCTTCCCTTTCCTTCTAGATCTAGAAAAGGGCATGCCACAGCATTTTCCCTAACTTCCTTTTATTATGAATGTTAGCTTAGGCTTAGAGTTGTTAAAGAGCATATCCTGCTTAATCCTCATTAAAGCTTACACAAGCCTTGACTTCCTTTGACGTTCACAGAAGCTGGATGCAGCCAGAAACGGTGCCTTACACTGGCCATATGATCAAGAATACAGGAAATGCTGAAATATTGATCCAGGAAACTGAGGCTTCATGCAATGTTGACGACAGTGAAGTTAATTCCAGAGAAAGGAAGGATTTTTTTTGCTACAGGTTTCCTTATGACCTCTCTTTTTAGTCACTGTCCACTCCCTTTGACACCTTTTAGATTTAGGCATTCTGGGGACAAGAAAGGGGCACAGTGTTATCCCAAGCCTGGGCTGCAGGATGGAAAGTAAAAAGTTTATCTCCATCATTTTACCTGCAAACAGTGCAACGTTGGCATGCTTTGCATCATAGGGGCACCTGGCCATTCCACTGAATTCCTCTTCCAGATAGTCCAAGGTATCCATCTGAAAAATCAAAAGGAGCTCCTCAGACAGAGAAAAAAAAGAAACAAAACTTCTTATCCAGGGATGAGGCTTATGACAGTGTTTCTTCTTTTTTGGGCAGAGGAGAAGGCCCTTTCTCTAACTCTGCTCCTCACTATGGTTTAGAAACTTGATAAAAATCATGGTATCAAATAAAATAAGTCTGAAAAATGTATGTCCAGTAAGTCAGGCATTCTTTTGGAGCTAATAATTTAGTTACACATTTTACAAAAAGTCTGACACATTTTACAAAAGTCCTCAGTCCATATTTTATCTGCACACAGGTTTTGTTTTGAACTGAAGCAGGCTATGTGGTCTGTGGTTCTGGCAAGGCTCCAAAATTTATCCTCAACAGTGACCCAACAAAAGCGCTCTTATACACAGAAAAGACTGCAAACCACAGCATTCAGAAGAAACAACACTAGGACAATTATCTCTGTGTGTATTTTTCTCCTCCAAGTCCAGAGATCCTTCTGCTCTCGTCTCAACAGCGGTGCTCTCTTCCTTGATTTGCATATTCAGAAAGATGCTCTTCAAGTTTTACTATACCAGTTGAGTCTGTATCTCAGAGAATCCTCTTACCATCAGGCAAGAATTAATCTGTGCAGGAATTGTAAATTCTGAGGCTTATATGCGACTCATAGGAAATAAATTCACCCTGGGCACTGATAATGACAAAAATATACAGATTGGCTTTACATGAAGTTCAAGAAGATTTGGTGAGCTAAGGGAGAATTGTACAACTCTTACCTCTTTAAGATGCTTATACTACTGTATTTTGGGAATAAGAACCTTTGTAGCATATTTAGACAACTTGTCCAGCTCATATTGTATAGATCACATACACCAAAGATTCACAGAGCATGAGAAATAACCCACACAGCACCATCAACTTAAACCAGCTTTTCATTTGTATGTTACAGCTTTCAAGTCCTTTGGTGGATGATTTGTGATCATTTGTTTTCTGTCATGTATCCTTCTTGTCAAAATCCACTCTGAGGGGAGTTAGTTGTGTTTACTTGAAGGCTAAAAAGCATTTCATGTGAGAGGAAATGAGTTAGAGTCCTGAGTAACTTTTCCTGCACCAAGCTCCAAATGCTGGGCTCATCCTCACAACCACTGGAATGCTTGAGGTACAGCCTTGCTCTCCCTTTGGCACATGTTTAGTTCTCTCTCTGTATAATGAGGGAAAAAATACATGGAGGAAAAGCCAGGGCAGGTGTTGCAGAGGCCTTCTGAAGACTGACAGTGGTATCGCTATCCAGCCCTGAATTGGGGGGATGAAAACTCTGGAGTAAGGGTGAGGAGGCCATTTATATGACTCACATCAGGATGCCAAAGAAATCTGTAATTGTATTTAAAAGACAACTTCCACACAAGGAGACTGGCTGAGATTTGTTAGCCTCATTAATGGCATTCAGAGAGGAAAAATTACAAACTGTACTAGAAGACTAGATAGAGCCCTAAGATCAATAAGCTTCATCGCATACTAGGAGCAGGCAAGGAAAGAATAAAAGAAACAGCTGTTAACACAGCAGCTAACTATACCTCACAATTACCAAGATACAGGCTTGTATTCTTACTCAAATTTGGTTCTTCTTCCAGAGACTGGAAAAAAATACTACCCTGCACTTCTCTCCTGTGTTTTCTAAACTGTAGCCATTATAGTGGCTAAATGAGGTAAAGCATCATTGCACAAAAATCAAGGAAAAGCAGCAGTCACAGTGAATACCACTAGGGAAGTAGTTTTCCTGGATGTTAACATCTTTATTCTGCTTTTTTACAATAATTCTGAACCCACAACCTGAATGACAATTGTGATTTTGTCAGGAGCAGCATTAGCAAAACTGAATTTTATTTCTCCAGAAAAAAAGATGAGAAATGACCTGTGGGATGTAACAGTGCCTAGAAAAGCAGAGTCTGGATGTTAAATGCCTAAATAAATTCATTTCAAAGCTACTCCAGACACATCCGCTGTTGGGAGTTATATCAGAATATAATGAAAGCCTAAGAAAATGGGAAATATTTCAATAAATGAAAATATACTCTATTGGAATGGAGACTACTGGGATACACATGCCAAAGGAACAAATTGGCTTCAGGGCATTATTGATAAGTATACATGGACCAGCAGAGTTTCTACACTGCTCTAGATAACGTTTTAGCTTTGCAGATCCCCAGCAAGTGAGAAATACATCACAGCCCTGCTGTACTGTTCCTTGTGGAGATTTGCTGTTCCATCACTTCCACAGCACACGGTGCCGTAGGATCTCCACAGTGTCCCTGTCTGGGGGGCTCACAAGAAACTCAGGTTTTGCTTGCTATGTCCTCAAGCATCTTGAGAAGTGGATTGTGACTGAGAACAATACAACAGAAATTTTAAAACATGCTACTCAGAAGTAACCCCCAATATTAGTCTATGACTTGATGTGAGTGTCAGTGACAAGCTGAGGAACTTTATGAGGATTGACTACATCCCCAAGCAGGGATCTGAAGGACTCTACATCTATGGAGGGCAATGCAAAGTGGCAATACTCTTGATGCGCAGGAGTTGCAAGGAACTAGGTATTCAGTCTAAGATTTTCTCAGAAATCCAGCCAACACTGAGCTCAGTAGCAGTGAAACAAGTCAAGGACAAATGTTTCAGAGTTGAAAGGTGCACAGCTGAATGACAATCTCATGCCGCTGCCAACATAGTCACAATAAATCCAACCAAAAGACAAGGCATAATTCCACAAGCAGATTACATACCTTGTAGTTCCTGCAAGAAGGGTTGAATGCATTTGTTCCACAGATAAACAGTGTATCCTCATTTCTTTTTAGGAGAACCTTAATAAAGTTATGACATTCATCCTGAAGAAAAATAATAAAAACTATTTCAACTACTGCATTTTGAGTATCTGTTTTTAATTTTAAGCAGTGATATTTCACTGTCAGGTTTAAAATTAAATTGGCTGGTACCCACTGTGATACACTGGTCTTATTTTGACTCTGTTTAACTGACAATGAGCAAATTACAATTAATTTATATTCTAGTGTTTTAAAAATTACAAACAACTAAAGATACAGCATTCATATTATAGCTCCTGGTTTGCTATTGTTGACAAAGGTGAATTTTGTTTGAAAACTGCTTTCCTGAAGAGTGAAAAATCTGATCTTGTCACCTGTGCTGCTGTCAGACAGTGACATCACCACTACGATACTCTGGCATAAAGCTTCTCTAACTAGAAGGGGAAGTAGATGTAAAGAATCAAAGAGCCTGCATCTAAATATCATACTACTTGTGCCAGTCATTGGTTACAGGAGGGTGAAACTGGTGCGAGAAACAGTCCTTCTACAGCCCCACATTCATGTTTTCTGATGCTTTACCTGACCTTTTCAGTAAATTCCCACAGGGGGATGGACAGCAGCCCTCGGCTTTTGAAGCAATGGTAAGCAAAATTGGTACACTAAGCATTGTGACCTGCTCAATGCCTTAAGTATTTCAGGATATTGCTGTGGCTTCTGTCATAATATTTTATCACATTCAAAGTGAACTATTTTTGCAAATTAAAGCCTTCAGTAAGTTGATGGAAAAAGCAATTACTGGTAAGAAGTGAATGGCACGATCCATTCCACATCACAGACAGCAGCCCGATATAATTGTTGCATAATACTGACGCAACTAAACTAAAGTGGCAGTTGCAGAAGAAATGAAAATTGCCTACCTTATGTTTTCCCTTCATTCTGCATGTGTCTACATCAGCTTGTCTAGATTTCCATGTCAATTTCTGCAAGAATAAGAAAGAAATCAATTAGAACTCAGAGGTTTTTTACTTTTGATTTCAGAAGTCCCTTATGGGAGACTAGATTTTGAACATACATTTATTGAAAGTTTTCTGCACTCTTTCTCCATGATTAATTCACCACAACAATGAAGGTTTAGTGATGTGAAGCATTCATTTAACTTTGTTTTGCCTCCAATTCCACAGACTGGAGACCTCTTTCTTTAAAGCCTAAACTAACAAAATTCAACAATAGGCCAACTTTGAAAAATGTACAGTTTTCTTAAAAGTGCTAGACGTTCTTTTAATTGATATTGCTCTACAAATCAGAATTGCCATTTATGGACTACAAACCTTCACTGGATTCTAAATGAAATATGCATTCTAAAAGACAACATTTTAGATCTGGAAAGAAATAAAATTCAGGTAATTTTTACCACTTCAATTCAGCTAACAAGCTCCAAGAGTTTTTCACCTGTCAAGACACTGCTGACTTTATCTGCTAACACTCTTCCTCCAGAAGATAATACAGGTAAATCCCAGCCAGGTTTGGGTTTTTTTGTTTGTTTGTTTTATTTTGTTTTTTGAGCTGAGTTTCAAAAATGGTCAAATGTGGAAGGTTTATTAATTATAATAAAACTTTGTTTAAAATCACATAGCCTAAAGTAGCATTATGTTAGACGCTATTGCTAGATCATAGACACCATGATAGATCTGACAGTGCTCCTGAGCAGTAAGCTGAGGCACTGTGCATTCATGGAGGGGTCCAAGCTGAAAGACTAAACATGAATATTCATTTCCATTATAAGCTCGTGCCCTCACTTTTTAATGAGTAAAAAAGTTCATCTTCAGCATCATTCATAACTTTAACTATAGTCATAGTTATAATGGAGCACTGTCCCCTTCTCCAGTGGAATTCATCCAATGCCCAAATTTGTATGCTCTTCTGTTGTACCAAGCTGTGTTTAACATATGTTACACAATATGAATGCAAGGCAAAGGAGCTGAAGGGAGATTATTTTCAGTATATTCATATGAATATACAATGTAGTAATGAAGATAAAGCTTTTCACGATTTGAATGCAACTTCCCATGGAGATACTGTGAATATATCTACAAAGTGATGTTATATTAAGATTTTATTTAGTCAGTTCTTGTACGAGTGAAAAAAAAATTGTGCATGTGAAAATATGTAACTTGCTTCTTATGATGAAAGTTTCAGTAGACTTAATTGGGATAGTATAGTTGTTTTAGAAAACTGCTGCATATAAATGGATACTTGACAGATGTTCCATCAGGGATGTCACTGTATTTCAGTACAGATTGCTTATCGGCCCAGCTAAACCACTTATCAGAAATCCACAGAAGGCACTATTGCTATTCTAGCTCTCCCCAAATATGATTAGCAATGCCATCTTACTTGCTTATTACAGTTTTGCAGCACTGCTGGCAAGTTCTTTAAAACAATGTCATCATCCTATTTATTTGAAGCTTGTTCTAGTGTCCTTGGTTTCTAGGTGATGATGAAAGCTACTTACTTTGCTAAAATAAATTTCTTCTGTATGTGATGTGTCCATATCAACAGTATAAATATGGTCTCTGTAAAGAAAAGCAAATGAATACCAGGTCAAATGGAGTAGTCAAACAGTTCATTTTCTATGAGAGTTATCTATCACAAGATAATCCATAATCCATAAAGAAAATCAGAGGTCTTAACAGGAAACATTACTGGCAGCATCTCCTGCTTCTCCCACAAAAGCAATTTTACATATAAACTGTTTGCTTACCCATTAAAAGAGGGGGGAAAAAAAAGAAAAAAAAAGAAGAAGAAAAAGGAAAAAAAAAGAAAAAATAAAAGAAAGAAAAGAAAAGAAAAGAAAAGAAAAGAAAAGAAAAGAAAAAGAAAAGAAAAGAAAAGAAAAAAGAAAAAAGAAGTGCTACAAAACTTCAAAGTAAGATTCTTTCCCAAAATCACTTATTTGAACAAATGAAATTTGGGAAAGTATATGAGTCTCACAGGATGCCTGCTCTATCAGTCTATCAGTCCTACAGTAGATGTCACAATCTAGCATATCTAGCATATGGCACAATCAGATATTTTTCTGTATCCTGAAATCAACTGCAATAGCTTTTAAGCACCCTTTGCAAGATTCCTGGCCTAGTAGTCACTGTGTCACATTTAGCCCTTTTCCTTTTCCTTTTCCTTTTCCTTTTCCTTTTCCTTTTCCTTTTCCTTTTCCTTTTCCTTTTCATTTTCCTTTTCCATTCTCCTCTCCTCTCCTCTCCTCTTCACTCCCCTCCCCTCCCCTCCCCTCTCTCCTCTTTCTTTTCTCTTTTAAATATGTGTCTAACCTTAGCTGTTATAATTTGATTGACAATATGGTAGACAAAAGGCTGACAGACACAAAACTATTCCCAAAAATCATTCTTCTCTTCACACACTGCTGGCCAAACTAAACTGTAAAATATTTCTCTGAAAAAAGTTCACAATTTTCCCTTGCTTTTTCTTTCCTATTTTCCTGAGATCCTGTCCCTTTCTACAATTAGCTGCCAATCTCTTATAAAGAGGAAATAGACACAGCTACTCAGGTAAAGAGATATTTTTAGACATTCTCTTCCGTGTAAGCTGAGAACAAGTACAGCTGTGTACAGAAACCAAAAGCTGAAAAACCTGCAAACCCACAATGTTTGACTTGGTTACTACAATGCTGTAGTAACCAGCACATCAAACTGGGACTGTGATCTCATTTTTTCTTGAACTAAAATTGGATTTTTTTCAACATGCAGAAAGCTGCACAGCTGGTATGATCTACAGGATTGGAGGGGTCTGCTGAAACTAAAATACAGGCTCTTTCCATTTTAGATATCCCTGCTGTCAAGGTTAGTTTCATTTTTTATTGGGTTTTGGGGAAATAGTGCTAACCTCTTTAAATAAGGCAAACAGAGTATTGCTACAAGAGAAATAAGCACTTCTCTCAGGTAGAGAAAAGAGGCAGCATTGTGGTAAGGAACCAGCTTTTAAAAATTTGTCTCCTATGGAGCTTGAGGCTGTTTGCTTTGTAAGATGCCAAATCAAGGAGTTGATGAGTTTTCTTCTCCTCTAGACTCTAAAACCAGGGCTGCCATTTACTTCCAAGATTGGTTTAATACTTCAGTTTATTATTTGCCTGACTTCAGTGACAGAGCAGTGGTCAGGGTTGGTTCTGGAACAAAATTACCTATTAGCACAATATCAGCTTCATGGATTACATCATGGTTCCCTTTTCATGTGCATTGCTCTTTATTGCTGTCACTCCTGCTATATAAAAAGTGGGGGAAGAAATCGCTTGAATTGCAAATGAGGTGCGGGTAGACCTCTAAAACCCTTCTTCCAGCACAGCTCTTGATTTTACTCATCAGCCTCACTTTCCAGAGGTTACAATTTTTTTCATTTTCAACAAGACAGTTAGAAAATACAGCAGTGGTACTCAGAAAGAGCCAAGTTGTTTAGTTCCACTCTCAATGAAATAGTCTTTAGAGGACTTACTTTCTGGTTCAATGAACATTTCAAATAAAACTCAGATGCTAAGTTACAGGATTGTTGGAAAGAAGGTTAGCATCAGGAAAATTACATATAATTTTCTCATGTCACAGAAGAAACACAATTGCTGACAGTGTCAGTAGAGAGCGAAAGAGCTGTCAGATTTGGGGGAGGGCTCCCTAACCACAGAAAACGTGGGATTGTCCACATCCTCCTTTTCCCACTGCTGCCCAACTCCTACTATCTACTAGCTGTGGTATGTGTTCAGTTTACTGCTAATTAAGTTATTCTAACACAAATTTACTTAATCCTACAGCTTCCGTTTTTCCCACCTCCAGTCAGCAGAACAGAGTTTTGTTGCCATGGCATAATCTTGTCGAGGAAGTGAATTTAAATAATGCCACTGGCTTGGCAAGACCTTTGGCACTCGGAGCATGGTTTGGAAAAATATAACTGCAAATGAGGAGGGAGCCATCCCATGCCTTGCTCCATGCCTGTTTCCTTCACACACATGAAGGGTGGCAGAAAATGTGAACAAAAGCTGCAACTGCACGAGACAATGAGAGGAGGAGACACACCAAAGTTAGAAAAGGGGGTGTGTGCCTGGGTGTGGGTGAGTGAGAGAGAGACATAGCAAGGGAGTACCCTTCCCATGAGAAAAAAGATGACAGAGCTGGTTCTTTGCAGACTGCAAGCGAGATAGTCAGACAATAAAGCTCTATGGCCTTTGGCAGAATTATTCTGATTTATACTGGCTGTGTATTTCTGCCTGATAACATGAAATAATGCCTTTGTAAAGTGACACAAAACTTTATTTGGTAATAGCTAATACAGAAGTCATGTATCCCATATGACAAAATAAGTAGTGGACTGACAGAAATTTTGTTCTGTGCCAGTTGATGATTAATAAAACGTAAGCAATTCTCAAATCTGAGTTGGGCTTTCTGGTGTGCTGAAACTGTCTGCAAAAGTCAACACCGGATTTTCCAAAACAAGCACACAAAACTCCTCCAACCTGAACACAACAACCCTAATAAAAATAAAAAACTCTCAGTATTTAACTATTTGTTTTGATTGTTTTTCAGATAATTACGTGAAACTTAGGATCACTGTATTTCAATGTATTAAAAAAGCATGAAAGAAATATCTCATATAATAGCCCAAAGTTTTATTTAGCTCCAGTTTTCAATGAATCTTCTTACAAAACTCCTTGGCAAACATCTTTGCTTGTGTACACATTTTCTTCCAATCTCTAGATTTACTACTGCCTTTTAAGGAAATGCAGAATTTGAATTACAAACCTTCATTCACACTAGATGATGAAGGATGACTCATTTTCTGAAGTTTGTTACTTACAGATAAAAATTACCTCTGAATTTCAACTTGTATCACATAGTCCTGTCAGCCCAGGAGGGACTTTATTCAGTAACATGGAGGAAGGAAAGAATATATCAAAGAGGTTTTGAGTTACCAAAGGGAAAAAGTGTAAGAAGATTTTTTTCATGCCTGTGTAAATACAAAACAGATGAGGTTTTTATTCTTTTTGTAGGTCACAAGATCCTAGGACTATACAAGCACTCTCATTGTAGCAAGTTGTTTTATACAAATAAGGAAGAATGCATATTCACATACTAGTACATGTTATCCCCCAAATATTAGCAATCTTCATATAATTTGTGCACACAGTGGTTTCATATCCCAAAACTGTTCTCCGGCTTTCCTGCTGTAATGCCAATTGCTTGGGCACTGAGACAGTCTAACTGCGTCAATCTCAGCCTGGGAACAAACTGAAAAACAGCAAAGCAAAATCTGCAAAGAGGATTTACCACCATCTCACTGAAAATAATTTCCTAATTTAAAGGAAAACAAATAAGGAATGCAAAGGGAGCTCAGTCATGAAAAGGAGGAAATCCTGCCACCACCTTTCCAAACCTATTCTACCCTCTGCCCTGCCCCACTCATTATCCCACTAAACACAGCAAAAATACCAGTCTTGGAACTCAGCCAAAGCATAGGGCATTGCCACTTGCCGCAGGGCTGACCTCTCCTTGTGCCCTACGACCACCGCCACTGCAGCCCCTGCGGAAGCATCCTTGCTCTCTGCCTGGACTCGATGCAAGATCTTGCCTGAGAGCCCTGAGCTCTGCCACCCAGCACCCATGCAGTGTGGGGTAAGCAAGGAGCCCGAGGAAGCTGCTATTAGCCAGAGCAGCTACGATGGCTGGGCAAGGGAACAGGTGTGCTCTTCTAGCAGCCGGGGACATGACTCTGAAAATGTCAGTCAGTGACTGTGCACCAATTACGTGGTGCCCCACCAAGATCAATAGGCAGCTTTCCCCCACAGGACACATCCGACCACCCAGGAGTGGCTGTTTGAGAAGAGAGCCAGGCAGCTCCCAGAGGCTGCCAAGGGCTTTTCAGACAGGGCTGGTGGTGAGAGGCAGCCTATTCAGCAGCTGTTCGTTCCCCTTCACTCTTGGCTATCCCACCCACCACTTCTCCCATCTGCAGCAACAGCCTGATTTTATGTGGCACATGTAGAAAGGTGCGTATTTTTCCAATGGAGGACCAGAAAACAGACAGGAAACAAGCTATTACTTGAGAGGCAGCTTGCAGGGAGGTCCCAAACAGGATTTGGGTCCAAGAGCTCCTAAATTGGACTACCAACCCTTGCTAATCTGGACTACCCACCCTTGCTAATCTCGACCCATCTTCTGCTCATTCTGCATCTCTCATGTAACTCCCACTCTAAGATCATCTTATTTGCCAACATCAGGTAGGGAGATGAAGGGTTAATATCAGATCTCTGGCAGGTTGACAGCTGTGTAATGGGTGTAGCCCCACTGAGGCTGATAGTGCAAGCTGAGCTAGGCAAACTGAATGGGTGGCTTTATGTGCAATTTTTATAAAAAGACATACTCATGTCTGCACAGTATAGCTCTCCAAAAAAGCCAAGACACTAAATTCAATTAACCATGAGGTAGCATGTTTGGTTCTTTTTTTTTTTTTTTTTTTTTGTCTTAAGAGACCAAAAACATGGCTAAATCAGCAAAATTACATTCTAATAACTCTTATCCAAAAATACATCTGTGCACAGAAGAATTATTCTCTAAAATTTGTGCTTATTATTGGTAAGCACAAGTGGAATAAAATGATGAGGACAGAATTGCTTCTCCATGGAACTAAATTATCTTTCTTGCAATTTCCCTCTTGCAGGTCTCAGAGGATGGCAGATGCATGTAGTCCTAAAGCACTGGTGTAACAAAACTTTAGTTGATCATCTAGCAAAGTTTCTAATATGTCTTACTAAGAGGCTGCAAAGCTCTCTCTGAGAGCAAGACAATCCTAAAAATTATGTGTCCATCAGAGAAGGACTCAGAATATTCCTTGTCTTTTCCTTCCTCCTCTTAAAGCAGTAAGAGAGGAGTGGTGAAGCAAGAGGCTACTGACCTAGCAGCAATGTAGAGGGTCCTGTTCATGACCATGACAAGCTGGACATCCAGCCGGTGCCTCTGTGTGGTGTTCCGCCCTGGTTTGTGACCCACAAACACCGGATACTGTCTTGTATCTGTAGGAAGGAAAAAAATCAACAGGGTCAAAAGAGAATAACAAACTGAAATGGTGCTAACATGAAGCAACATGGGGCCCAGCCATAGCCAAAACACGTGGTGTCTGTTCTGTCCTGGAAGCACAGACTGCAGCTAGAAGGCATGAGCACAGAGAGCTGGAGAGTTCTGCAAGGTTACAGTCTCTGCAGCTTCAAAGGAGAAAGTCACTACCTTTATAGAAGAAAAAAACTGTGAATTTTTTTAAGCATAAAGCTGTTCTGGAGCTCTTGGCACACAGGTTCGTGGCACTTTCTCAATGTTTTTCTTTCACTGCTTGCAGAGCTTAAATGCTAGCTCCTGACTGCCAAAGCATGTCTATCAGGACAAAGCTGTTCCACAGTAGCCTATCAATCACCACAGTGACTGGACTGGTAGTGGCTAAAGCAAAAGGCTTGGCTTTCATTGGTTCAAACTGACAGTTCCCTGGGTTTTCTACAGGACACAATTGCTGTCATGGAACAGCTGCAGGGATTTCTGAGAAACAGTGGTGATGCCCTGGGAAGGCTGACCTGGAACAGAGACTAGACAGAGCTAAAAGAATAAAGTAGGTATTTATTAAAAGGCCTTTAAGGGTACGTCTTGGACAGGACAAGAGCCTGGAAAAGGCTACACCCAAAGTGGACCCAAAAAGGTCACAAAATGGATGATCAGACACAAGGTCCTTTGCATATTGGGTTTAATTGTCTAGTTACAGCTCCAGGTTATGAAGTTTCATCCTTCTTGTTTTCTCTGTCCAG
>VWYO01019802.1:35521-53247 GCA_013400275.1 Rhadina sibilatrix | reverse complement strand
GGGGGTGGTGGTGAGAACTCAGCACACACAGGGTGTTCTGCTGCTCCTCAGATGGTTGTACAACCTATAACATCAGTGAACACTTCTAACCAAGGGCCACTTCACATTCATGCGTGTCACATTATCATGACATCTAGGTACACAAACAATGAACTAATTAAGTAAATAAAATGACAGGAGGAGGATAATCCTCTGGTGAACATTATCAATGCAGACTTGTTGCAAGTGAATGTTATACAGATCTGACTAGCATCTTGCCATGCCTTTTCCCTGTTAATATGGTTTCCTAGAAAACTGCAGCACTTTGAGGGAGTCTATTTCTTCATAAACTCATCTACTGCTTTAGTATTTTCAGTTACCGTCTTCTAAAAGCATTGTACCTATTAAGCTTGGTCAAATATTGGTTCACAGGCATGGCTTCAGCAAAGCACCTCAAAGTGTCATATGCCAAAAAGTCTGGTGATAAAATTGGATAGAAAAAGGAACTTCTCTCCAACCCAGATGAGAACCCTTGAAGAAATAAATCAAGACACCAGACAGGATTCACATTCAGAAGCTTAATCCTTCTGACCATGTCCTACATGCAAAATGACAAGTTTTATTGTCAAGCTGTTTTCTGTTCAGTAGTGTTTCCTCTGTAACTCATGGATCTAGAACAAACTAGGGGTATTCATGTCCACTTCAGCATGCCATGCTGCAAAGGAAAAATTATGCAACGTTCTATTTCTCCAAAAGGATCAACCTGGCAAATTTTTGCAAGAATGATTAGCACCGCCCTTCTGGAGGGTGAAAATATTAGTGCTGAAGATCCAGTGGCCACAATATCCTTGCTTCACCTGCATTTGCATCAGAGGAGTTCTTCCCTGTTTTTGTATCCCAGAGGTCTATTAGCATTTGCAGCCCATTAGGTATACCCTGGAGTCTTGTCTTTCAAACTGGTATTACACAGGACAGACAAGCTTATGGGCACCAAGGCCATTCCAAAGCACAGTAAACATGGACAATTTTGAAACCAAATTCCTGAGCAAAAAAAGACTTGAACACAAGCCCGCTCTTGGCTGACGTGCTACTCCCAGAAACACTTTTAGAGGCCCGGATGCTAAAGACTTCCTTATAAACATCTGAAACTTTGGGACTTTGAAGAATTTTCTTTGCCATTATCACAATTGAGCTGAGACAAATGTGAAAGAATCAGTTCAGTCAAGCCTGATGTCCACAGTAAAATGCACAGAAAGCTCTCCACCTGTTTAGCCAGGAGATCTCAATATGCAGCTCATGGTGTTACACTAGAGTTTGGAGAGTTTGCCAATCTATACAGGTAGGAGAAACCTTCTGTCATAAAAAATTCTTTGTCTTGATTTTGTTTTTAGCTACAATTCCAACTTAGAATAAAAAGTGCTTAATGCTCAAGCAGAATGCATCTGAGCTTAAAGAAGTAAATTCAATTATTTGTAGATTAACAAATAATAAGACCATGTGAAAAAATCATGTTCCTGTATTAGTACCTGAAAATGTAAATTGGATGATATGGGAGAAATCAAGAAAAACCAACGTTATCCACTGCAACTGTATTTAAGTAGTGTTGATTTGAAGTTCCCTGATCAGTATTAAATGAAGTCCTCTGGCCCCTTATACTTACAGTTGCCATGCGAAATACTGATAGGCTCAGAATCTTCTGGGAAACCAGCCCCAGCAAAGTGTAGCAGTGTGAAATATAGCAGCAAGGCTTCTGACCTCATAGTAGTTCAGCTGTGAGGCTTCACTTCTTCACTTCACCCTGTGGAAGACAAACAAGGGTTTAAGCACCTTCCGTTGGATCAGAGCTTTAAAGAGTCTGTGGAAAGCAGAGGGAGCTTTTCTCCTCAAGCTTCTCACTGCATGAGGAGGCATGCTGTGTTTCTAAGCAGAAACAGCCCTGCAAAGCCAATTATTCTTCAGCCCATGCCCCTGCAGGGTGGCATCTTGCTTGGGGATAAACTTAAGGACTTGCGTGTTACAAAAAATTTTCTGCCTCCGAATTTATTGCCTTGTTATATGCAATAAACATGCTTAATCTCCTGCACTGATCGACAGCTGACAAGAGTTTTCCAAGAAGTATTTTATTTTTCCCTTCTTAGGTTTACATAATTAGATGATGACATGATGACACACACCACAAAAAAAAAAAAAAAAAAAAAAAAAAAAAAAAAAAAAAAAAAAAACACAAAAAAAACCCACAAAAAAAAAAAGAAAAAAAAAAAAAAAAAAAAAAAAAAAAAAAAAAAAAAAAAAAAAAAAAAAAAAAAAAAAAAAAAAAAAAACCAACAAAAACCCCCACAAACAAACAAACAAACAAAAACAAAAAACCACCACACTATATTATTCTGGTTAAAAAGAGATTAAGAGTTATTCTACGGGACTGATTCATACCCTGCAGAGCTGTGAATCAAGTGAAGAAACACTGAGAGAGCTTGATGGAGCATTCAGAACATGTCATTCGGTATAAAAATATGTACCCATAAATTTAGGTGTTGTAAATCCAACACTTCAGCTTGTAATAAAATAAGGAAGAACTGTCTAAATCCAGCATATTTTCTTTTTCTTTGTGTTCCACTGATGCACTCATTCATTGATTCACTCATTTATTCATTCATTCATTCATTCAGATTTCATGTACAAAAATATCCCTAAATCTTTGAGATAAAAAGAATCACTGGGGCCTTTGGAAACAGTGAAAAAACCCCACATAAGACAGTAAATACTTCATAATTCTCAGGGAAATTTCACAGAGACATTGATCTGTAGGGGAAATCAGTGCAAAAGTGGGTGTTTCTTTTCATCCCTTCCAGAGTTTCAAACCTTTGAAGCTGCCTGCCAAAGATTCCTTTTGAACAAAGATATTTTACAGTGGTCTCTCAGTCATTCAAGATCTATGGGCAGAAAGTCAAACTTCATAACCTACATAGTCTTTGAAACTTAATTTGGCAAACAAAGTGCTAACTTGCCCTTCTGCAGTATTATTTAATATTAGATACCTGTGTCTCCTTTCTTGATGCCAAAAAAAGCATTAGCTTTTAAGCAGGTCTTAAATGTTGGATTCCTCATGTTTTAACCAATAGAAAAATGTCACAATAATTAATTTGCCTCATCAGATATTTGCTTTCAAATAAAATTTCAGTTGCTATAAATGGTGTGGAGCGGGAGATCTGTTGCAGGGGGATAGAGTCCATAAGGACTACTGATTTATTACACTCTCAGTGTTAGTCTATTATTATTTCAACACACAAATTGGAATTTTGGCTGATTCTCTATTTCTATTAACAAAATATCAGAGAGACCAAGCTAGACCAAGAATAGGAAAAAAAAAAAAAAAAAAGAAGGCAGTGACTGACACCTTAACTGAACAAAGTTTCAGATAGATGGCAAAGGATAAAAATAGTAAGAATAAATGCAATACAATGCAGACTCTGTCTGGCTATTATAACTTACAGGAGAATGCATACTAAAAGATAGTACGTGCAATCCCCAATAGAAGTATTTCTGTCTAGCACTGGTTTAGCCAATAGTTCTGTATGATTACTGACACAGCTATATTTCCCTGCAGATACTTTCTCTACGCATTTCCTCCATTTGTGTTTTTAGTCACCTCCAACATTTTCTTTTGACAGTTAGCTCTCTGGGGTAGAACCTGTTTCTTTCTATTTGTTGTCATTTGGGGCCCTTTGGAATGCCAAAAGAAGAAATAAGCAGCAGAAGTAATATGCGTGGAAAAACAGTTTCCCTCTAAAGGTTTTAATTAAAAGCAATATATACACATAAAGGGGTTAATTCCTTTATCTCTATGCAATTTTTCAAAATGTCACTTTGCTGGTTTAAAATTTTTGCCCTTGTAAGTACACTGTAAAATGACAAAACAAAATGCCTTTCTACAGAAATTGATTGAAAATATTTTCTCCTTGAAATTACTACAATCCAATGTACAAATCTTTTCTGAAATGTACTTGAGGAACAGCAGTTTAACGGGAAGAACTTAGGAAGCAATCCAATTCTTCCACTTAAACTGTATTAATCTACAGTATCAGTCTGCAGGCTAACAATCCAAACCACTTGGCGCACAGTGAGACTCCAGAGCATAAGAATAGCTGCTTTCTGTTACTCCCTGTCATCACAAAATCCACTATCTAACAATGTGTATGCTGTGAGGAAAGCACCACAGTACTGCAGAAACAGGTCTGCCACTCCCCTTTAGAGCCTGGAAAACTTGTCCTATGGGTGATTCTGCACCATCAGTCTCTGCTTCTCATTCAGACATGTGAAGTGCTCCGTGTAAATTTGTGTGGGAGACAGCTTCCAGGAAAATGAACAATGCCCAGTAAGCTTACTTTGTGATTTCATGTACACTCTGTTGGGCCAGATCTGCATTCTTTTACCTGGGAGAAAAACCGAACTGACAAATGAAATTACATAGATTGGTAGGAGAGAGGGAAATTCTCTCTCTTTAAGGGAATTCTTTTGGGGAAGAAAAGAGGGAGAGGAGAGGAAAAAAGCATAATTCTCTGTTGCTCTGATGCCAATACAGTCATTCAAATTCACAAAATGTGTATGCAAAATGTCTGTTTGACATATCAATAATTCAAGTGGACTACTCGTGTATCATTGTCTGTGCCAATAAATTAACACTGAGGAGGACTAAATTGCATCCAAAGGCAGCTTTATTTTCAGAGGTAGTTATTCAAACATATTGTCACTTTTGCAGTTATTACAATGGCAGAAAGAGCCATACTGTTTCAGTGGAATTTCAGAAAAGTGCTGATTCAAGAAGGTCACACTTATTTTTAGTACAATTTTCACTGTGCTTAGGCCCCTGGGATTGATGCAAATGATGTGCTGAAACTACTTTTAATCAAAAGTTCTTGTGAACACAGTGTCTGATGAGGACGAGCAGTTAGACAGTGCCAAGTGAATATAGGCACTGTCTCAAAATGAAAGTTTTGCAAACATCAATGAAGAGCTCTCCATCATTCATGCAGAGATCTGAACTGCAATTTAACCTGGCCTGCACTAAGCCATACTGGTTGATCTGAAAATTCCAGTTCTCTTGGTTCAAAACATTGTTACTCTTGTTGGAGGAAGCCACTGGTGATAAGAAGAGTGAGTCTTGATGGTCCTTCATTATCAAGCATGCTATTAAAATATAGCCCTGTAAATATTTAAGATCATATTTTACAGTCTGTATCTAATCCAGCGAATTGTGGCCATCAGATTGGCAGAGTAGATTAGATTTCTTCCAAGCTTCTAAAAACTCCACAAATAATCTTCTTTTTGCATTCCTAAACCAAGGAAAATATGAATTTTTAGAAATACATTGGGGCTCTGATTCTTCTTTTTGAAGCTGGTATTTCAAATACCTATCTATGTTAGACACCTTGTTCTGGCCACTGACTTATTCTCTCCTTTTTGTCATATTATAATTAAGTATAAACAGACCACATGATCTCTTAAATGCATATAGATATCAAAGTTTTGCCTTCTGAGATGGAATAGGTTTCTCTGTTTGTACACTTCAGCCCAAGAAGAATCATTTCTAAGCAGGATGTTTGGATACTAGTACAATATAGTTGCTATTACTATTATTTTTACTAAGTCAAAGTGTATGTACACAAACATATACATATATACATATACACATACACATGCACATACATACACATACACATACACATATATACACATACACATACACATACACATACACATACACATACACATACACATACACATACACATATACATACACATACATACTTGACATAGGATCATTTACTTTTGTAAAATTCATGCTGCTGGCATGAAGGAGTTTCCAAAACCAAGAAAGTAATGATAATTTCAAAACAAGGAGAAAAGTCTCATTTTGCTATGCCAAGTTCCTTCCACAACAGCTTTCCATGGCTATTCAAGCCAACAAGAAGCCACTATGATGAGCTTTGCTTTTTGCTGTCTGATATTTTTAGCATTTACAACAGTCTGGGTGGAAATGCATACAGAATATCTGCTTGGCTAAGGAAAGGATTACATGACTTCTGCCACAATACCCTAGTAAGCGGGTTATTTTATCTACAGCTTGTTTGTTCCAGAAGGGTTACACAAATCCAATGAAAAATCTAAACGGAAAAGTGAACTTCCTGGTAAACTCCATGAAAGTGTGAGAGCAGATTTGATCCTGAGAACAAACTCAACAGCAACAGCAATGACTGCAAAGGCACATCTATAACAAAAGGGATGCTCTTCCATCTTAGAAAGCCTCCCATCTTGTTGCTTTAACCTCACTGTACATTCAACTAATCCCAGTGTAACTCCAAGAAAAATCAAAGTATGCAAGTATGTCAGAATTTTCCCACAGCACAACATCACAGATTGCTCTGTGATGAATAGATCTTGTTATATTCATTTATTACAAAACTTCTTTCTACCATGATGGGTTGTGTTCATACACAACAGCTGCACTTCGATCCACAAATTATTAAGCTTAATGTGGGAATCACCAGAAAAAATTCCATGGTCTGTGTTATGCATGAAGCAAGGCCAGAAAACCTACTGGCCCTAAAAGCCTATGACTGTTTTCAACAAAGTCTTTTGTTTCTACAAATAAGTAGAAATAATTTATTCTTCAAAAAGACAGTCCAGCAAGAAGGAACAGCATTTAACCAAACATTGAGGAAACTAAAAAGTAAAGCTAGATGAATTTGAACTACTGCATAAGAAAAAAATGCACAACAGGGAAAGCAGCAGCCTATATGAACTGGTCCTGGAAATACTCAGCAAATAGCCCTTAGAATCATAACCAGTAAAAGTAAAAGTACCATTAAAAACCAGGGAATAAACTGATTTGAGTTTCATAACAGAGGTTAAAAGATTGGAGATTCTTCTGTGGTAAGAGCTTTAAAGGCACAAAGGTGATTTAGGAGCCAAAGTCTTATTCTGGTGTCTCATCAAAGAGACTCACAGAGCAAGCTCTGCCCTTACATAAAAAGCATGTATTGATCTACACAGCACATGTCTTGCCGTTCTAAAGAAAGAGCACAGAAACCAGCTGGCCAACCTGCCTGCTGTTCCCTGCTATGGTACAGATTTGCCTTCAACTGTTCAACAGTTGCCTTCAACGTCCTTCAACTCCTTTGGCTAAATTTAAATTTGGTTAATTTTCCTTTGGAAATATCTGAGTGGAAAACACTGTCACTGTTATTTACCCTTTTAGATTCATAATTCGTAGAAAGTGAAAGATAAGAGTTCCGTGCAAGTCAGAAGAAGGAATTGGGAATAATGCAACAACAAAAACAAAAGAGAGGAATACAACCTGAAGGCTGCAGCTCCCAGAGAATGAGGAAAGTTAGGCTGGCATCAGCAGTCGTTCAAGAGAGCTCTTTTGTCTATGCCTGCCTGTGTGGTGTGCTAGCTGCTGCTCAGCCACCTTGCATGGCTGCACCAGCCAGCAGAAGGACTCGTGCAAAATGCCTGCTCTGAGTGGTGCCAAGGGGATCAGACAGATGTGAGTGAACAGAAGCTCAGTGGGTGCTTGGGAAGCTCAAGAGAGATGAGACACAAGTGGCTATCAGCAAGACTCAGCATGAAGTGCCAGACACTGCAACTGAATTGGCAATGGCAGGGCAGTGTCTGGGATGGACAGCTTTTTCACGCATGCTGTCCTTTCTCTACCAATTGCTGCTCAGTCACCTGAATGCTGGTGCAGGTGGCTACAGAGACTCAATGCCAGCTCCATGCCCATCATCACTACCAACTTCCAACATATTTTCGTGACTGATGGTACAGCCATCATTCATCTTTACTCTCCTGTTCTGCTCCTGTTGTCTCTACAGCTGGCCATACATTTCATTTGGCCAAAAAAGCACTATTGCACTCCAGGTAGCTGGCCCTTATGCCAGAGAGAGACTAGTGCATGAACACATAGGGGTAATCACCTGTACTCCTTAGGATCTCATGGTAACAAGGAGTTGCTCCTGAACACTGGTCAGGGGAGAGTGGCAGTGTCCAAGAAAAGCCCATACCTCTCTGGTAACACTGTGGACACTAAAGTATGTGTATGAAGCACAACTCTCACCTTTGTACATATCAAAAATTCTCCCTGACTACAAGAGGACTGCATGGGTGTCCTCTGCTATCCATGCTTTACTAGCATTTTAATTGGATTCAGTACTGCTTACTCATTGCCCAGCTGCTGTGGGCCGCATGCCAGGCATGATGATCAGGCCCAAGGGAAAGACACCAAGAGAAGTGATTTTGCCTCATATAGTAAGCAACAGTACCTACCTTCATTGAAAAGAATAATATGAACTTCATCACTAGTTTAATGAAATACAGATACATGGGCCATGCAGATTCTCTCACAAAGACTGCAAAAATACATCTAAAATAAAATTTCTGCCCAAATACGAAGTATTTTCTCACAAGTTTCAGTGGTAATTGCTTAATTTTTTTCAGGTTTATACAAACCAGAGTCTATACCAACTTTTCTCTCTCCTCATTTTCACCTTTACAAGGCCATACCTTGCACAATAGTGTCACCTATGATATGTGACATCACTATTCCCTCAGTAAGCGATAAACTGAAGAGATCTGGACAATCCCCAGGCAGCAGTGATGAGCCGCAGCCTGTAGAACAGGAGTAGCAGGTGTCAAGTCAGTAGGCAAAACTCAGCATGCTTAATGCTGGCAACCTGTTCTGTCAAGATCCACATTGCTGCTCCCTCCAGTGCAGCACAAAAAGAAAATGCAAAGAACAAATGGAGGCCTAAATAGAAGAAATCCTCTTCTGACCTAAGTGAGACATCTCTGATGACTGCAGTGTTAATAGGATGCTGCTGTTCAGAGGGGAAACAGTCAGAAGGAAGATGAACATCTCCCAGATGGAATTAGAAGCGTCTCAGGCCTATCGATTTTGGTTGTAACCTTTACTGTAAACAGTCCACAGGGGCCTCATCAGCCACCTGTTCAGTGATATTTGCATTGAAATATAGAGCCAACGCAAATGAGAAAATGGCCACAGTTCCTTGCTAAAGCATCTGCTCTTGCAAGATGCATCTGCCTGTGCATCACCAGCAGCAGCACAGGTACAGGTATTAAAGGAAGGGGAAATGCAGTAGCACTAACTCTCTCACATGGCTCTGAAACAACAAATGCTCCATATGTCATGATGTTGATGGTGGTGATAGTGATATTATACCATGCAATATTTCACTTTCTAATAATTGCTCAGTTTTATACTGAAATCAGGCTTGCCAAAACTGGGAGGAAAGCCATCTGTGCCTGGAGGATGACTGCCAGAAACATTTGCAATTTTATTTTGGGGTTATAAACCTGCAGAATGGAACAAAGGCAATGCCTAAATAACTTCTTTCACTCAACACCCCCAATCATATAGAGCAATGGACCTTACTCTGGAACAGCTTGGTCAGTCATTACAAAGATGTCTTTCTTATTTTTAAATGCCTCACTCATTTAAGAGATTAAAAATAACTCTATTGATTATTTGTGGGACTTCAGCAAAACTCTGTCAAGATTCTGAATTGACTTTAGAGCTAAATGTAGCAATCACAGCCCTTTGAAAGGAGAGAACACCATCTCTAATATATACTTCGTTGTTTCATCTTGGCAGGCTTAATAGAAAACAGATACACTACCAGCAACACCATTACTCTCTCCAACACTCATTTTTCCTGAGAAATACCAGTGCCAGTCAACTGACCTTCTATTCTCTCATCTGATAGAGGGAATAAAAATTATATAGCTGCAGGTGACCCAAAGATGTAACAGGACAAAAATGTGTCCTTCCTTTGTTTTCTTCTCCTTTTGGACAGCAAAGGTAAAACACCAATTCTGGAATGTTTTCAAAACAACATTTACAAAAGTCACAGATTAAAAGTTAGACACGGCCCTGGCAGGCATTATCTCAGCTGCCACATGACCATTGCAAGGGCTTGTAGAGAAAGGACAAGGGGAAATGGCTTCAGACTGGGAGGGTGTGGAGGCACTGGAATAAGTTGCCCAGAGAAACTGTGGAGGTCCCATTGTTAGACATGCTCAGTGTCAGGTTGGATGGTCCTTTAAGCAACCTGGTCTAGCAGAAGATGTCCTTGCAAGGGTGTTAAAAGTAGATAATACTTAAGGCCCTTTCCAACCTAAACAATTTTGTGATTCTGTGATTTTAATATCCCCATGTTTAAAGCTCAGTGAAATCACAAATAACTCTCCTTTGCTTTTTGTTAATGCAAGAAACACTCAAGCACTAAAATATGCCCCCAGCTGTATTCTTCAGGACACTTGTCCCATTCACTTGAAATTGAAGTGTCCATGTTTTAACGTGATGAAACAGTAGGGAAATGCAAATCATCACATTTAAGTTAGCTGTTAACCAGAGCACACTGCTTAGCTGTTGTGCAATTTGGCCAGTTCTGCTCCTAAGTCTATTTATGCAAAAATCGATTCATTAACCTGCCTTGATTTACCTGGAGAGAAAGAGCAAATTTTGTGAGGTTATATTTTCAATGGCAACCGATCAATTTTGTCATGAAGCGGTTTGACACCACATTAAATACATACCTACCCTAAAACATGAATGAAATCTACTGTAGCACTTCAAACACTCAAGAACATTACCATTTACTCAATTACCATTACCAATAATGATTACTCCAGCAGTGGACAACATACTACCTGAAAGTGACAGTCACCACTTTTTCCACACTGCAACAGTTTAGTCATGGCAGGAAATCTCAGGCCAAATCTCAGCATCATATTCTGGGCAGGGATGCTCAGCACAAGGACAAAGTGTGGTTAAGCAATCCGAGTTATGATAGGCACAAAAAAGAAAAAGCCTATTTCTTTTGGAAACCTGGCAAAGTCTTCAAGAAAATGTTTGTCCCTGACGGATTAAAAAAAAAAAATCCTGATAAGAAAAGAGTTCTTTATATATATTTATAATTTTAGCCCCTAATTTGTTTATGATTTAGTTATGTCAAATTTCTCTATACCTTAAAGAAAAGTATTAAAGAAAAGCATAAGATAATACAAAAACTCAAAATGTCCAAAATGAAAAATGCCCACAAAACAAATGTAATAACTAATTACATATAAAATATAAAAAATATAAAATTAAAAAATATAAAAATAGCTGTGGATAGACACAGGTAGAAGGAAAAACCAGAAGACCCCAAGTACTAAGAAAACAAAAATTAACTGAGAACTTTGTGTCTCAGCACCGCCTCTGAAATGTCTCTCCTTCAGATGACCATCCACTCCTGTGTGCCCACACAGTGACAGATATCCATCCAAATTTAAAAGGCTCAGATCACAGGAAAGGTTTTCCTGTTAAAATTTTAGAGCAATTTCATAGATCTCTATATTTCATGATTACTTTTCATTGACAGTGGGTTTTTTGCTGGTACTTTTGGAAGCATTAAAGGAATAGAATAAATCTGAGACAGAAAATCTGTGTAGTTTCCTTTTGCTCTGAGATGAGCATAATGCTTACAACAATCTAGCACCTGCAGCTTGCCAGTAATTGCTAATTGCAAGTGGCAGACTCTGTTGTTCTGTCTAGATTCATGCCCAATGAATTCCCAAATTTTAAGTCATATAAAATCCAAGCAGGTTTAATAAGTTAATACTAGAAAGTACCCTATCCTCAAGAATGCCCTTTGAGTAAAGAGATCACCTCAATATGCCAGCATGACTTATTTTCCACTCTCCTCTTCATTCCACCAGTTCAGAGTCATGAAGAAGACAGAAGGCATAGCAAGAAGTTAACAGATACCTAAGAAATACACTATTTCCAGGACAGTGCTCAGACAAAGGGTACTGTATGTTAACCTGGACATAAGGTTAATTATGGTAATTAAGGGAAAATGTTATATGCAGATATAATCAATAAACCTCTGAATATAAAAATTACAATTCCCGTAACTAATAGAATGGTTCGAGGTAATTTTAATTGCTGACAGTCTGTTATTAAGAGGAAACATCAAATATCTGATGTGATTGCATGGGCAAACTTAAAATTGAGGTGGTGTGGGTCAGAAAAAGAAAGAAAAGAGCTCATAGTTAGAATGAGTCCCTGCACCACAGAAATACACTACTGACATGCATTCACCCACATAGTGAATACAAGCATCCTTCCACATTTATTCACACCTGCTTCTTCGCACAGCATGAGAGAATTAGAGCAGCATGGAAAAGGAAGTCAAAGAAACATTGACAAATGTCTGCAGTACAAGTTACAAAAGCAGTAGCTCTGTTATTATTTGCTTTGCTTCTTTGGACAAGCTATGGAGAAAAAGGTTCAGTGTAGCAAGAGAGAACAAGCCCACTGAGTATGACTGCTTGAATGGGGCATGATGGATGAGCTTCCTTGCAGATAGGAAAAGCCTCTAATACATTCTCTGGCTCATTGCTAGAGTGAGGCAAAGTCATTCTCTTCTTCTGCGGGAAATAACCTCTGCCTTTTCGATACCATGTGCAGGGTTTTGCAAAGGACAATCCAGACTGTCATCCAGATGAGACCGCAGCCTGTTTCCAGGTCCCACACTAGGGCAGGCTCAGCTATGCAGCCCAAAGCCCCAAAGCAAGACAAAGATGTTTCTATATTGCTGGTGCTTCCTATGGCTATTTTAGGAATGATTGCATGCATTCGGGTTCCAACAACAAATAATGAGAGACACAGGAAAAGTCATTTTCATGGCACCAGCACTCAGCTAATGACTGAAACTGAAATATTTCTAATACTCCAGATAATAATTTTATGGAGCTGGAAAAAAAACCTACTCTGCATGTAACAGACAGATTTCAAGTATCATCCTAGCAATGAAATAACATCCATCAGCATCAGGATGGGAAGACCCTTGCTCTGGGGTTCACTGATGAAAGTTTGACTCTAACCAAAATACCAAGACTTTTTCAGACAACCAAGGACCTGTTCTCAAATCTCCTTCTTCCCTACACCCTGCAACTTCAAATCTGTAATGGTGGGTGACACAGGAAAAGCAATGATTCATTAGCTGACTGCATCTAAGAGAATTCAGCAAAATTGCTTCATGAGTAGTAACACACAGTTAAGGATTTTTAACAAGTCTGCCAGGTATTTTTTTAACCCAAAGGAATCCTTCCTAGCTTGCCCAACAGAAATGAAATTCCTGTGCAGGAAAAAGGAAGATGACTGCATAGCTGACGAACTGCTGCTGGTATTTCTTACTCTGCAGTTCTGCTGCTTATGTGATTTATATCAAATGCTGCAGAGAGAGCTTCCTCTAACTGTAGGTTGGCCTCCATAATGTGGACATTGAACTGATTAGCTGCCAGGAGCTGATCTACAGCCAAGACCCAAATTCCTGCTAGCCTTTAGAAGGAGAAAAATGCACAAAAAACATTAGCCCAGAGAATCAAATTACTTTTCACTGAGACTTAAGGCTGTATGCATAGACTGTGCTGAACTCACTAGAAAAGACTGAGGAGATCCAGGTAGGCATCAAGATGTGGTGTTCTCAGCTGGACTCCAATCTCCACACCCACAAGCATGACCCATACCTCACAGGCACAGTCACAGAGCAGTGACTCTCCAGCTCGCAGCACAGTCACACAGCAGTTTCAACTAAAGGGCATCAGCTTGTTTTTGTTTGTGCCAGTGAAAATGCTGACACTGAGATCCCCTAGATTGTGGAGCACTGATCTCCGCTGGACTTCAGAAAGACCTGTAGCTGCTTTACAGCTTGTACCATCTGCATCAGCTCGGGCATAAGGTTAAGCCTTCCAGTTATAGAGAACACTTTCATTTCCACATAAAAGTATGCATACTTGGATGAAGACTCAGTTAAATTCTGCTAACTTTACATGGGTTTTGGGCAAAGTCCCTCATCTAATGTTAGGAAATGGAAATAACCACATCCAAATTCCCTGTGGAATTTGAGGTTATCTAATCTTTTAAAAGAAGAAGTTCTTCTTTTGGTTTGCATTGTTACTCTCCTAGAGAAAGCAAAGTGGATAGTCTCAATCATGTTCTACTCTATTTCTTTTAGTTAAAATTTTCCTGTGAGCAATCCAAAACAGAATTATTTTTCTGTGGTAAACATCACTGGACCAGCTTGAGGTATAAGAGATTCTTTGCACGAGTGCTCCTATATTCAACATATGCTTATGGAAAAGTCAATTTTGTAGTGTCTATGACCATGTACATTCATAACTTCTGGTATCCTGAACAACATCACCAATAATGCCAAAAAAGTGCACTGGGATGGCTCAATAATAACAGATTTTTGGGAAGTCTCTCTCAATGACTTGTTACAACAACGAGATCTGAAGAATACATTTTCATGCACTTCCCCTCTTCTGATGGAAAAATGTATCTTTGAAAGAAAGCACTTAACCTACAAAATCTTTCCTGGAAGCTCTGAAGGACTCTGTTACTGACACCTCAGGCTTGTTAGCACCAGCTTTTCCCAGACATCAGCCATAGAGGTACCTTGTTGAGACAGACCAGCATTTCTAAATGCTTTAACAAAACTTTCAAAAAGGAGAAAGACCTTTGTTCACTTATCAGCAAAGTGAATGTGAAACCAGAAAAAGTCCAGCCACAGAACAAACAGCACTCTGAGAACATGCCAAAGAAAAATTTATTTTTCAAACATGAATATTGAGTGTGTTCTCACATGTTTAAAGCACAAGGGAAAAAGTTGTGAATTTATTGATAATTTACCTCATTATACACCAATGCCTACCATAACATCACTCCCCCATGTAGAGCTAGAAAGAATTTTTTTATGTCAGAAAATGACTATGCCTTTTTTTCCCCTGGGATCCTAAAAGTATTAATTACTGTCCCAGGCAGGAGAAACAACCTGCACAGATCTGCATGGAGGAGCATGTAGACAGGAGGGGCAACACAAACCTATAACTAGCAAGATGAAGTCTCAAACTGGCAATGCTCCACAATAAATTGCTTTTATGCACCTAAAGAATGGGACTAGTTTGTGAGACTGAAAACTCTGATGCCTCTATGAAAAAGACTGTGAAGAATGCTTGTATGGTCCCTTTTTGAATCTCAAGGAGCTTCCCATGATCTCTTCCCTTCCCAGAACTGACATGTAGGGTCTCTCTCGTAAAAGGACTTTCCTCATGCAAGAACAGATTTGGCTTTCCTAATACCGGAACAGATTACTCCCCTTCTTCACACACACCTTTATGTTCCCCAAAAGCTGAGAACATTATTTCTGCTGCAGGGTCATGGGGACAGATGATATCTTCCTTCCTTTTTTGGACAGCTTAAAGTAGATTGCTTGTGCTTCCCATAAATAAAAATCCATCACTTGATGTTAAAAGGATGACTAAACTTGGAATATATCTTTTAACATACATTTTAATTAAGCTGACTTTTGACTTAATTTCTCTTGGCTGAATGTTGGTAAGCTCTGAAGGCAGGTATTATACAGAAAAACCAGGATAGAGGTATGTGGTTGCTTTCTCACAGGTGCTGGACAATGAAGAAGAAGATGGAGAGCAAACGTCTTCTTCCTGGAGTCCACCAGACACATTCCTTCTTTTTCTGTCATGGAGACAGATAGACTCCTATGCTCTCTCTCGGTCAGCAGGGAGATACTCTGGGTACTCTCCTTTCCTTTGACCTGCCAAAGATAACTGTTCCACTCAGCCTGGAACAAAGTGCTTTGCTCTTTTGTGTGTTCCCCAGGGGCGGGATACAGTCATCTAGAAGAATTTTGCCTGACTAGAAATGAAAATGAGGACAGAAATCTTTTCAGCACAACTTACACTTCAATCTCTTCTGTTGCTCTGCAGGCACAGAAGTACACAAGGTCAAACATACTAAGACAAAAATTCTAAGCCATGCATCCCTTGTAGGGTCCTCCTGCCCAGTTCCCAAGTAGGATTAATTGTACTATGTGAACCCATATGCACAAACTGGAAAAAAACCTATCATTTCCAATATGCTGCTTTCAAGGTATTTATAATGCACAGACAAAAGGTATGCTCTCTTTTATGACAATAATTAGCAAAATCAGATATGACATCTGAGGTAGTACAGTTTGCAATGCAAGGATAAGAAACCTCTCCTTTGGGCTTATTCAGCAGCAAGCAGACTTTCTTCTTTCTTAGAATTTTTTTCTCTTTGACTCTGTGAATAGGTCTGTCTATAGAATAGATGGATGAATTAATGATTTCCTACAATTGCGATTTGATTATTGATTGCTACTTTGCCACAAACCCATCACACAACATCTGAGTAAATGTTATAATTTCTGTTCCTGGCTGGACCCTCCTATAACCAATAGGGCTGTAAATTACTTTCTGTCTGCCTTTGTTGAAAAAATAAAGTTTCGGCTACAACCCATATGGCAAAATACTGCTTGGGATTAAAACAGTGCTACCAATAGAAACAAAAAACCAAATACTATCAGTAGATATTACAATACTGGAGCTCCTTTTGGTTATTCTTTCCTCAATTTGTGTTTTATTTGAAGAATGCTAGGAGCTGTGCAATTCTTATTTTAAAAGGCTTTGTCTTGAGAAGTTGTCCACGTAGACAACACACACATGTGGACAAAAGGATATTAAAAAAAAATAAATAACAGGTATCAGAAAAATTGTTCGCAGCTGCAATTCTCCTGATTCAAATTCTAAAGTCCTCTTTGGCCCCATTTTTCTCTCTAAGCAAACATTTTAGTTACTGAACTGCAAAAATACTGACAGAATTTCTACAGCATAACAGTATCCATGACTGACTTCCAACATCCCAAACTTCTCACATCAACATTTTGGGCTCAAATGAATGCATTCAACAGCACAGTACCGAGTCCTTAAGAACTGAATCATTCACACATGCACACAGATGGGATGCATTCCCCTAGGTAGAGAAGCTCTTGCTCACAGTTTCAGCGGGGACACGCTTTGGAGCACAGTTTTGTACTTCAAAGAGTACAAACATGGTGATTCATCTCACTGAAAATACTCAACTCAAAATCATGCCTTTTTTTTCCATCATTGCCAATTGGTCAGAGTGGCATTTTTTCTAGTTATAACTACAAAAGTCACACAAATAACAAAAAAAGTTGTTACAGACTCTTTTACCTAGTCATCAGATTTTAGAAACACTGATATTTGTGAAACCTTGTGCAGGATCTGGAAACAGACTACACAATTAACCCCTCAGTCCTGCTTCAGTACCAAGAAGAATGATGCCCCATATATTTAAGTTGTCTAATGGAAGATTTCCATCATTCTGTCCAATCATCAAGTTAAATTATGTCTGATTTCTAGACTCAAACACCCGGGCTTAAACAGAATCATCTAATCATCACAACAAATCCGCATTTAAAAGCAAACCTGAGCCACAACCTCTTGGACAAACTGAAGGCTTAATGTGCAGTTACCAGATTATAGAACTAAAAGAATACAGTTCATTTGACAGTAAATAAGTTTAATTNGAAAGAAAGAAAGAAAGAATAAATCAGTACTGTAGGAAGGGAGTATCATGAGCACCAGAGACAAAAAGAACAAAAACAGCCAACTCAGCACATTGCAGCTTTCCGCTAAAGCCACGGCCAGATCTGGTACAATATAACTGGCATTGGCCAAGTCCCTTGGGACTGCAATGTTGTGTGAAGCTTCACACAAAACACTTCACTGATGTCTCTTGGGGTCAAGAGGAGGGTAAAGCTCTTTTTTTAGCT
>VWYO01019802.1:10238-29592 GCA_013400275.1 Rhadina sibilatrix | reverse complement strand
TTTTTGGTGTGAGTTTTTTTTTTCCCTCTTTTGTTTTGCTTTTTTGGGGAGGGGGGTTTGGGGTGAAAAGCGAGTTCTTTAACATTCTCCTCCTAACGTTCAAAGCCAACTTTTACCCAGGAGAGGGATGCCAGATATATGTGCCAAGCTAAGGCTGAGCAATATATGGGAGATTCACTGGTAGCCACCAGTACATTAGCTCATCTTTGGCTCCCCCTTCCCAATCTCACTTAAGAATATTTATGACTTCACTGAGAATTCCAGAATTGCACAAGACCTCTGTTCATATATTTGCAAATCAGTGTTGCAATGTAGTACCTGCTTCACAAGGAAGTTATGAGCTTCTATTAATTTCTGTAATGTACTTCAAGATAATCAAATAAAGGATGCCAGGCAAGAGTATGATAATGTTATTGTGCCTTGGGAATCCTCCCTTTTCCTAGTTGGCACAATTCTACATTTTGCTTAATGCTTAATTTTAATCTCTCTTAGCCCTTGGGCCACAGTTTAGTGTCCTGCCTCTAAACTGAAGCCAAAAGCCTCTTTGCAAATATATTTCTACTAGCAAAGTTGAGTCAGTGTCAAAGTTTTGAGTGTAAACTACAGGAATTAAAAAATGTCATGCTGACAGTAACATAAAAATTCAGCTCCTTCATCTCAGCTGCAAAAACTCTTTACAGAGCTCTCTGGAAGATGACAAAGTGCTTGAAGGTCAATAATTGCTTCTGTGCCATATGGACTGAAGGCTGAACATCCCTGTGTACACTTGCGGAGATCTGGGGGTGGGGGCAGGTGCAGATGGAGGTTGTAGTGAGAAAAAACACAGCAATAAAGAAAAGCTTGAATTACATGCTGGCATTGGTGAAGGAAATTACTAATTAACTGAAATTAGCTGAGTTTAAAAATCATGAACTTGTTGGAAGTGAAATGAGACAATGCAGTCCTTCTGTCTATCACTTTTAGAAATATGAGGTGTCCATTTTGAGAAGAAAAAGAACAATCACAGAGAGATTTCATTTGAAAGCCATGATGGTCTAAATAAGTCATTTGTATGACCATATATAGTATGGTCACACAAATCATGCAACACATATGTTATACAATATATACTAAAAATATAGTTGAAGTAACTGCCAGAAAGGAGATTGCCATGGACACAGGAAGGGATTAAATTATTATATACTAAAGATTATAATCCACCCACATAACTTTTGTCTTCCAGCACTTAACATATTATTGTCATTACAAATTCAAACACTGTAGTAATTCTAGCACACTTGCTACTACCTTACTTGCTACTATCTTACATGTGGCTGGAAATCTAGGACAAGAAAAGCTCTAAATTCTGTAAGCCATAAAGAAGATTGAATTATCCACACAGGAATTCTTCTGTGTAGCTGTGTCATACCCTTGTTCAGTTTTGTGGGGTTTTTTTTCTTTTTTTCTTTCTGCAACCCCCATTACAAAATTAGTGCTCTCTTATTTCAATGAGTTGTTTTGCCCTTCCAGGTTTCATAAAATCCCTGCAGTCTCAAAGAGAGTATCCAAAAATGAGCAACAAATCTGGTAGAATGCAGAAAGTGCTTTTGGTGGCCCTGAGACTCAGAGGACAACATCAGGCCTCAACTGACATTTGTTCACTGATATGGTGCTCCTTTTAGCAGAACAAAACAAAGGACTTCAAGCTTCAGTTTATCAAAAGGAGAGCAGCCCACTAGTCCCAGCAAAGGATACCATGCTAGCAGTAGTGAAAACGGTGTAGGAACTCTCTCTGTTTAAATTCTCCTCTGAAGCAGATTTCCACATTAGGCTCTTCACACTGAAGTAAGATTCTTTCCTAACTGCCATGAGGTTGATTCATACTAAAGCCATGGTATTGGCTTCAGTTGTATAATTCCTGACTTCCTCTGCTGTGAGAATGAAATAAGTTATGTGCTTTTTACTAGAATTCAATGGACAGCTAAACTCCATGGTTCCCATTAGAAACCATATATTTTTAGCCATTGCAGTGCTTAACAACATGGTGTTTTGCTAAGCCAGCTGTGGCCTTTACCCCTGAAATAATAAATAATATATTTAATGCATATCATCTATTGCCCTCGTATTCCAATTTATTTGCTATTTTCCTCTTGGCCTAATGAATTGAAAAGACTGATTTAAAGAAGGCTAAGGAGAACATGTAAGTTCAAGTATGAAGAATTCTTTTTTCAAGAGTCACACTCATGAAGGTCATGATGTTTCCCACATCAAAGAACATTCAGAATACCTTAATTTCACCATTTTTTTTTTCTGACAGGATTTGTACTTCATTCTTTGCTTCTTAAAAAACTCAGTTGTCCAGTTAAAAGGCTGCCTTCTCAAGACTTTCTGCACCCACATTTATTGACCCAACTTTTGATGAATAATCAACATGTTAAAACAACCTGATAAATCTGAGTTTCCATAGATCCTAGCACTCTGACTAGAGGACTGTTTGACCCTATGTAGCACTTTTATTTATTTGAAGATTATAAAAAGTTGTGCAGATGAAATAAGGGGAGAAGCATATGCCTTCACCTTTTAGCAAGAAGTTCTTTTGAAGGCAATGAAGGTGATGACAGATTTGAAAGAGTGCCAGCTGTGACTGGCGCAACTTTAGAATATGAGAGGGTGTGCTGGTTATTTTTTTCTGGCCAGACCTGAGCAACAGTATCTTGGATATATTCCTTGTTAATATACTGAAACAACCCTTGTCACTAGGGCTTCCAGCTGGACTGTTTCTGGGATCCACCTGCAAGCTGAACCTGGGACATCAAAGGTCATCAAACTCTCCCAATTTTTCTAATCCTCCATTTCTCTTTCCCTTTAGAGAATTTGTTTTCAATTGAAGGGTTATCTCCATCTCTGCTTTCAGCTTTGTCTGTTATCAAAATCAGCAGAAGAAACTGCAAGCTATATACATACCAGAGTTAACATAAAAATGCCTAAACTACTACAGGCTTTCCAAACCAGAAAATAGTACATACTGCTCTTAGATACACACAACTGATGTATGCACTTGTACTTCTTCTGAATTCCAGTTTTCAGAGCAGGGAGAAGCCAGCCTTGGTCCAGATGTAAGCAAGAAGAGATGGATCGGCATCAGAGGCACTTCTCTCTGCTGCCAGTTCAGAGGTCTGAGAGTAATGAAGCGTACCCCTGCTGTTTCACCCCCAGATAGATCTACACATTCAAAACAGTCTGCCAAGAAACTGGAACAATATCACAGTTAGTGAGAGTTTTTCCACTGACCTCACAAGAACAAGTGTTGGTGTCTTGCTGTGAGGCTCACACTCATACTGACGCCAACAGGAAAGCACCCATTTTTCATTACGATGAAGAACAGAAAAGCACCCATTCTTTTAAGATGAGGATATGGTGGTGGATATTTCTGCCTATTTTGTACATAAAATTCACAAAAGCTGAAAAGATGCAAGCTTTGCAGCTAATCGTAGTCAAATTTACAGATGACTGGTTCCTCTGACACTCATTTCCAAGCATACACCATAACTAACATTTTCTGTTGCTGCAAGAATAAGCATCATTAAAAACCTTATAACTATCAAAACAGCTTTGCTAATGATTATTTTTGTATTAGCAGGTTAATTATCAAATTATTTTCAATAATACAGAAAAATGAACACAAGTCTTTTGCTTCAATGTAACTGTAAATTTTTGGTTTAGTGGTAGTTGGTGGTGCTGGGAAAAATTAAGAACAAGCTGCAACTGGAACTCCAGCTAAAATCCTGAATCCCATCCACATCTTACTCACATTTGCATAAATAATGCTTCATTTCTATGCTGGGCTTATTGTTTTCAAAGAAAATATGTTTATTAATCTAATGTAGGGATCAGCAAATAAATTTTCTTCTTCTCAGGTATCTCCTAAACTCAGGGGCTCAGGTTTTCCTCAGAGATTCATTCTTCAGGCTTTCAAAGATCCTGAAGATCAGACCTCCTAAGATGTTATCCTAAACTAGAAGACAAGGACAAATAACCAAGAGACGAAGAGTCAGAAATTAAGCAAAATAGAGAAGAAGGCACCACTGCAATTAAGATGTGGAGAGAAAGGCAGTTGCAATTACAGAGGGGGAAGGAGAAGGCTTGAAATATGAAACCTTTAAAGGAAGAAAGGAAAGGAACTGCAGCAAATATTAGGACCTTGTACTGAGATACTGAGAAAAGTCAAAGTAATTGAAGCAAGATTTAAATTCAAAGGTAATTCTTAAAACATACCAATCTTCCAAAGCATGTAGAGTTAAGCTGTGTTAAGACTCCTTCATTCATGTAGGGGTCAAGGCACTTCAATTAAAACCTAGTTATACATAACAAGTCTTACCTATCTATGTTCTGGAGAATAAGTACATGACATAGAGAAGTGGAGATATAAGAAAATAAGACACAGGGAAAATAAGAGCCCTGAAAAGATAAGAGACCTGAAAAAGCCTGTTTGGAAAATTAATGGTAAGACTCCATCCTAACCAATGAGATCCTCATCCCTTGACAACCTGTACTCAGTTTCTCCAAAACCAACATATGTGTTGCTGGTAAATCGTAAAGGTTTATTCTGCAAGTTCAGGAAGAGATTACATCCTAGAAGGTTCCTGTGGATGTGAAGATCACATAGACTGCTGTGACTAATCAGCTGGATATCCTGTGCATTACTACAGGAAAAAATGAAAGCAGCAAAGGCATTTCAAGTAAGAGCACAGGATATTTCACCTCCCCTGTTCCTGTTATTTTTAAAATTTAGCTGAGGAGGTAAGAGCACAGAACTCTGACACACAATGAACTGCTCCTTCACACACAAATCTGCTTCCCACCTCAATCCTCACAGCAGAAGTTTGCAAGTACCACTGATTCCTTTCCAACTACCTTCGTGACACATGGATACACAAGTTATTTGTTTCTCTTGCTCCTTTCAGACAAAATTTTTGGGATTTTTTTACTGTAAACTACAAGACCTCACTGAATAAATAAGACAAAAGTTCCTTCTCTCAAGTAGCTTGTGGAATTCTCTGATAAGGATACAGCCAGTACAAACAACTGCCTGATGTAGGGTAATTCTTTCCACCATTTCCAGTCAGTCACGTCTGGAGTCTCTATTGACCTTGACAGAAGATGGTTCCAGACCTATTAGCAGAGAATTCAGTCCTGTGGAATGCAGGTGGTGGGTGTACTCTGTAAGGCATGCAAAAATGCTGAAATCTACCGTAATTAGTTTCCAAATTCAGTCTGAGAGTTTAGTATGGTTCATGTGCAATAAGTTAAAAAAAAAAATAAATTAAAATGTGTTCTAAAAGTAAAGAGAGGTGAAAAAGAAAACAAAGCTAAGAAATATTTCCTTATCCCTTCGTGTTTCACTAAGAAGAGCTATTTCTGCTTTTGAACTACGAATCAACAGCACTTTTTTGTCCAGCTCATAGAGGCTGTTTAGATCAGACCCTTTCAGTGTTGTCTGGGCTCTGAGGGTAAATGGAACACAGATCTCTGCAGCTGAGCTGCAGCGAGAATAGTTTCAGAAAGAAAACTGTCTGATGTTGGCACAGAGCTGCCAGGTTGTGTCCTTAACTATTGCTTCCCAAAACACCACTGTATGGAAAATAAAGAAGGGAGAGAGGCTGTGAACAATGCCTCTTTGTGTCCTACCGATTTCCAGGAATAGCACGGCTGGCCCCAGGCTGTGACACTGTTTTCACACACCTCTTCCGAGCACATCCCCGAGCCAGGCTTTCATAACCAAGGGCTTCTCTAAGGGGTCGTCATTCCACGTGCCAGGTTCCTGCGGGTTTCTGTCACTCTCGTGAATCTTACAAGTTACAGGCAATGGGAACTTTCTTCTACAGTCTGCAGTCTATAGCTTCCCCCGCTCCTTTCAAACCTTGAAAATTACAGTATTGTTACTTCTCTAAGGAAGGAGTTTCAGAGTACTGAAAATTAGCTGTGTGAGGCTGGGTTGAATAATACATTATAACCACAGTGAATTCTAGTAGGAAATTAATTCTTACCAACTGACTTTATTTTAAAAGTGTTCATGTACTACAATGGTTGGTTGCAAAAAATGGTTTCTACATGAAATGAAGAAGGATTTTTTTCAATGACAAGTAATTATCAAATATTTGGTCTTCTTGTAAGGAACAGAAATATCATTTAGCATTATATTAATGTATTTACTTTACCTGGAGACTGTATTTTGTTATTGAAGACATGAGCAAAATCTTAATATCCCTAACATCCATAAATCTCTGGTTCGTTTCTGAACATTACCAGGAAATACCTATGTTTACAGGTTTTATACTCCTTTTCAACTTATATACAGAAATACTCAAGTCAATGAGTTCATTTCCTGAAATATTCCATAGGACCAACAAGCATGGCTTTGTGTAAGCTTCATGCTTAAGGTAAAACAACCCTGCCTACATCAAAGAAGGGAGTGAGTGTATTACAAGACTCTGAAAGGCAGTTTTTTTTACTCTGGCAGAGCTTTGTGCTGACAGAGCCATAAAGGTTCTGCACAAAATCATCAAACAACTACTGGTAAACCTCTGCATACTGAGCTGTGATGCATCTCCTATTTCTGCACTCCTACATTGGGGCAAAAGTACTGCTCCTTGTCTGCTTGCAATACAGGAGCACCTTGTTGCTATGGGCATGGGGCTGCTGCAAATTCATTCACCAGTCAAGTTTTCTATACCAATTTCCAGGTCTTTAGAAGTTTGTTTTAGTGTGTCATTGCTAGATGTTCTGGTGACTGTGGAATGACCCTCAGTCTATTCACTTTTTCTATTTCTTTTCCTCAGTCAGCCCTTATCTAGTAGCTTTGGTTCCTATTTTCAAACACAATAGGATTGATTATAAGATACAAGTTCTGAAAACTCTTTTGATTTTTTAAGGGTAACCTGCTGATGATACTTCTTTTCTCAGTGACAGTCTGACTGCTGATGACAAATTTCTTGCAAAAATTTCAAGAATCTAAATGTCACTGGGCTCATATTCTATATGAGTGGCAAAAAATAATTTCACGAAAATATGGTATTCCCAATTTCCCTTTAGTGTTGCCCTAGCACTCCTGAATTTTTAAAGTTATTCTAAGAGTTTCTTCTCAGAAGTACACACTCACTACAAAACCTCCAGAACTTAAAATGCTTTTTCTTGTTTTATTTTTCATTTAAATATGCAAAGCAGATGCAGATGTCTGCTTGCATTTTTCAACCATCTGCTTTAATAACTAGCTACAGGATAGACTCTACACTGACCTTGTTTTCCAGTCTCCAAGTATATGGATAAAGCTGTTTAAAACATGACTTAAATTCACTGACTGACTTGCAAAAATCCAGGCCTGAAGTCTGAAGGCACACTATTAGTTTCATGCACCGTTTGCTCAAGGGGAATAACTCCTTTTTTACACTGACATACATGACAATGAGTGAACAGTAACATCAAAGTTTATGAAGACTTTATTTCTTTATCTAGCAAGTCGTCTTTGTTTTAAGAGGCAGTTTACAGAGACACACTTTTGAAGATAACCTAAGAATCACTAGAATATTACTTGCCAACTAATGCTATGTATATTTATATCTTTAAAGAAAAGTTTTCCTGTGTGCCAGTGTTGCTAAATCTGGTGATTTTTTTATCACAAGGTTATATAACATTGGGTATTTTATTCGATGCTTTAGCTTCTGAAACCAAGATATTAAATGATTTTTTTCAGGAATATCAGAACTCTTTGGTCCCTCAGGAACATGTTGCAAGCTTCCCTATTTCATCATTTGATCAGGAAAGCTTCGTAACACCATGTCTCTTCACATTTCCAGAGAGTCCAGAAAAACAACACTCCAATGAATGTTATGAAAGTCTTTGTGATGTATTTTATCACCACTCATTAGAGACCCAGGTTAAGGAATTCAAACCACTGATAGAAATGAGCTTTCCAAGCACCACTTCTTGCAGACAGAAGTGGGCTTGTTCTGGCCTGGGGCAGAGCCTAGTGCAACCCAGCAGAGCCCAGCAAGGGGCAGAGTGGGTTGGGATGGCAGTGCCAGACAAGATTCTACCTGATGCCAGCGGTTTGTGGGGATTTTGCATCAACAGAAGTTGCAGGATCCACTTAAAGAAAAAAAACTTTTCTGCCTATCGTTGTAAGCAAAAATACAGGTCTGTGGCCCGCCCTGCCATTCAAAAGCATCCTGCACTTTACAATGCCATCAAGACTCCTTCAATACTCAGCAGTTCTGAAAGTCATGACACCTCCCTTAAGCCTCCAAAACTGCAAATGAAGCTAAATCATCTGAGCAAACCCCTGGAGAAAATAAAACTCTTTATTTGTAAGAGAGGAAAAATTATCAAATACATCCCAGGAAGACATTCCCTTCAGCATTAACCTTTAATATCGAGCAAAACAATAAAACCTACAGTTCCCTAATATTTCTGTTAATACGGAGCAAGAAATTAATAGTGAACCTCTTCGTGTTCCTATGTAGAAAAAAAATAAATTCTCTATTTTGAAAAAAATGGACAATATTTTTAGTGGTCAGTACCAAGCCATGATCACTGAATGGATCAGAATGAAAATAACTGTGGGCACAGTGCCTTCCCTGTGTTCAGTTTTCCCTTGTACAGGTAGAAAATAGGTCTCAGATAATTAAATAATATTCATCTTCTGCATAGTTGTACAAAGAAAAATTATTTAGCCACATTTCCATTTTACTTTACAAAATCTAGATCAGTCCTCATATACACTGAATATTAATGAACTACCAAGAAATAGAAAGCTCATCCTATGTAACATACACATACCCTTCAACACCTTTCACAAATTTTAATGTCTTCAAATTTTCATAATCTCAATGCAATTTATTCCTAGTACAAATTTCCAAATTTGAAATTTTCTCACAGGAAAGACACAAAGGTAGAAGACACAAAGCAGCACTTGATTCCATCTGATCTCTGCAAATGCAACATTGAGCCTGATGCTTGCTATACACAGCAACACTTAACAGGACTGAGAAAGGTTACAAATGGATCTACTCTCTCAGGTATTATTGGATACTGGTAGACTGGCAACCCTTTAATTCTTTGTCTTGAAATTTGCATCATGAAGTTTACTGTGGGAATCCAGTCATTAAGCTGTATGGAATGTCCATGGAAATTACTGTGTTACCATGGTGGTTGATGGCAACCTCAAATTTCCCTTTATTATTTTGTTGCCTGTTTCCAGCAAAGAGTCAGAGTAGTAACATCGTATTTTTTCATTCATTCTCCATACAGAACTCCACAAATATTTAGCTGAACAACAGACAAATGCACATGTCCAAATCTCTGTATACCATCAGAACAGTGGAATGGGGATACTGGCCATTATGACCAGTTCAACTACCCTGCTTTTCTGGAGGTTTGTTCATGATTGTTGCTAAAGATTCCTATCTTTAGCAACAATCATGAACAAACCTCTAGAAAAGAGCCAAGAACAGAAGCATTACTGAATACTTGTAGCATTTCACAAATTTAAACTGTCTTATGGCATTGTGCCATTTTCTACATATTTTTGTAATATACAAATTTAGCTTTAGTTACATCGCCTCTGTTTACAAAGGTGGATAAAGAGGGGGAAAAAAGGAAAAATCTGTAACTAATTAAAAATTCTAAACCTAAAAATGACCCAGTCTAGGGGTTCTTTTAGGCACATTAATGCTATAGTTCTGGTACGTCTGTAAGTCACATGGCTAGGAGGCAAACAGCATGTTTCTCCTTGGAGGTATGGAAATCTCTGTCTCTGCATACTGCAGAGCACTGATGCTTGATAGGGAGCAGTGAGTGAGCAGATACAAATCCTCTGGGATTCCGGCCATCTGCCTCTCACCCTACCAGATCAGAGGACCTCAGCTTAAAACTTATTTCCTGCCTCAGCAAAAAAAAATGTCTTTTACCATATGGAAATGTGCATCCAGGTGAGACTCTCTTCATTTGCTGGGTAAAAAGTCAACTTTCCTATCCCAGACTGGGCTGTTTGTTTGGTGTTTTTTCTTTTTTGTAAGAAAATTTTTTTCTTGTAAGAAAATGCCATCTGCCTAAAGCTGTTCAAAATGGCTGAAATGATCAAAAGTAATATAGAAGAAGAATTAGGAAGTACATCTAAGGTGGTCAAAAGTGCGTAATAAATGCTATTTAACTTCTCACTATCATTCATCATGGATGTCGCTGAGCATATGTGGCATAGAAAAAAACATTTAAAAAGGCCCTTCCCACATGACTTCTTTTTTTTTGATTTTTCTGAATTGTAAGTGTGGTCTGGGTTGAGCTTTACTTTTTTCTTTCCCCCTTTTTCCATTTTTTAAAAATATTGCATTATCTGGCTTAGAAGAAACAAAACACTATTTCATAAACTTTATTTCAATGTTGATAAAACATAATACAAACTTGGTAAGCAATTTCTTACCGTATCTTTTCCCTCAAGACCACCCTGAAATCCTAAACAAGTCAAAACGGCCATACTGAGGATAAATATCAAAGACACTGCCAAATATGCCTTTCTATTTAATTAGCAGACCAGCTCATTAGCAGAAGAGCTGTATAGGAGAGTTTGCCTGTAGCAAACTGACATCAGGGACTGCAGAGAAATAGGTTGCAGTCACACATGCAGAAAGCCAGCCAGTGCTGGCAGCAACAGCAGTGCATGGTAGAGCTGGGGACCAGGATGTCTGTCCTCCAATGCAGGTGTAACTCTGCAGCACACTGTGATAAGAAGTGAAATTTGGAATCTGTGGGGAGCACCCAAGCTATGGATTCGCCATCACAGAGCACAGGCAGCAGGGCACATCCCTGCCCCATCAGCTGGGAACATTTTCTGTGTGCGGGAGGAATGGGTGGGAAAGACAGCCCTTGTCTGCGGTGGGACAAGGATGCTGCCTTGTCCCAGAGCACCACACGGTGCACAAACCAACAGTCATGAGTGGTAAACAAACACTACCATCAGAAAACATATGCAATATCCCTGTGTGTAGGAGGGGATAACTGTCTGCACCTAGTCTGCATGGTGAAAAGGAGCAGCTCACAATGAAGCCTCAGCAGCCTGCTTATGGGTTAAGCAGCTTGTCACTGAGCAGCACCATTTATTACTTGGTTAGATTTTAGGACTTGCTCAGCACAAAGCAGATAATACTCACAGAGTGCTCCAGAAACTGAGAAAACTATTTGTCTGAACTAAAGGCAGTTCATTGCAGCCTCTCCAAGAGGAGCGTGTCCACGTTATTATTGCTGGGTTGTTGTTGAGGATTTCTTAGCTTAAAATACCAACAAAGTCTTCATTTACAATAATTTGAGGATTTCTTCAACCCTTTTTTATTGAGAAAATGAAATTTGGGGGACTTATGTAGTCACAGCTGTTACTAATCAAATTTATTTAAGAGAGTAATGTGAAAGAGCATGTTTGTGCAAGTCCATAATCATAGCAAGAATTAAATCATTTTTACAGAGCATTTATTTGAAATGTTCTGTACACAAACTTTGAATATGGCAGAGAATATTTCCCTTGCAGTTTAGGTTTGATTTCATTCCTGGAAACCACTATAAAAATCCTGCTCACTTTGCAGTAGAGTTCTTTATTTATGCTCAGTTTTAGTTTTAAGACCTGTGACAAACACCAGATTGCTCACATTAGTCATGACACAGGCAGATTCACTACACATCCTGCCCTTCCTCCTGGTACTACCCTGCCAGCATAACACACTTCTGGCTCACTCTGGAGCAGCCTGCTCAGCAGGTTTCCCCTCTGTAGGCATCCAGGTCTGGAGCTGGAAAAAGGGCTTTGAATTTCACATGGCTCCTGGCACATCTGCAGTTACAGCCACAGTTCACAGTCACTTCTTAAAATGATGATCCGCGCACTGCAAAGATCAGCCCTGTACTGGTTGTCTGTACAAAGACAAGTCTGCTCATCTTGGCAAGAATTTTGGATCCAGCAGAGACCTAGAGGCCACCTGCTTTCAGAGACACCAGTTCCTCCCTTTCCCTTCCCCACCAACAAATCCCCTCATTAAAAAAAAAAAAAAAGCTGCTATTTTTTTTTTTTTGAAAAGGTGTAATATACCAAAATCTAACTTTTAGGGTTTTTAACACCTGTGCTCACTAGCCTTTTTTCTTCTCTAATACTCTACCAATTATTTTCCTGAACATTGCCAGGTGCAGGGATTTTTTTAAAGGAGGCTTTACTTATTCAGTGGAAACTGGCCAAAAGCCATGAACTTGTTCCAGGCAGCTGACCAGCCAGCTGCAATGGGTGATGCCAATGCCCTTTCCTCATGGCTGAAACATGTCAACTCATCACAGGCCTGGCAAGAAGATCACACAGCCCATTAGCAACTTCCCTTGAAACACACAAATTGTAAAGCCTCCTTCCATTTCTTTGCCCATGCCTTAGTACAACTAAATTGCTTAGTGTCCTTGTTTTTAATGTCTCTTATCTCTGCATTCCTATGTGTCAACCTTTTTTCCACAAAGGAAAAAAAAATAACTTCTCCAAGCCAATCTCTCAAAAATTCTTGGCAATGATGGAAACCATCTTTACCAATAGCTTGTGAGAGAAGTTGGAGTCTCGTGAGATTTCTGAGGGCAAGGAGAAACATGTGGGGATGGAGAAGAATCACATCCAGACTTTTTTCCTCCCCTACTTACTAAATTTTATGTGAAGAGTAGAGAAAGAAGGCAGAGAGACAAATGATGTCATTTCATCTCCCGTGTGCCATCTGTTTTTTCCACTCCAAGCTTCCTATACACTTAGATAGTGACAGCTCATCAGAAAGGAATCATCCCATGTCATACTGCTGTTTTGTAAGGCACAGAACATTTTCATCCTGCCCTCCTCTCCTCTGTTTTGGAACTTCAGTTATCCCTCTATACCAGCCTGACTGTATACTTATACCTATTCCCTTAATCCACCTCTTTTGAGAAATCTTCCACTTCTCAGCCTTGACCTTCCAGCTACTTTCCTTGCCTCCTATAACCATTTATTCCTTAAAAGTTACTCAAACATATCTGTGTTTGTCCCATCATTCGGGGGGAAGCTGGGAGCTAGTTAGCTAGCAAGAGCAGTATGGTACCACAGCTGCATCCACTTATAATTTCTAAGTTTTTGGGTTTCTTGCTGACTTAATCTTTATGTTATTTTTTCACATATAATGTTTTTGAGAGATTAAGCAAAACAAAAGCACTGATATCACTCCATAAATTTAACTTCAATTTAATTCTCTGGATGTATCTGTCAGAAACAACTTCCTCATGATTAAAATATTTTGACTGAAGATTTAGTAAAACAAAACAAAAACCCCCAAAACCAAAACCAACCAACCAACTAACAACCCAAAAAACAAAGCAGTCAAGTTAAAGTGACACCTCAACTGAGACCATCTTAGTGGTTTTACTATGGAGGAAAAAAAAAAATCTGCAATCTGCAATCTGCAAGATTGCAATAAATCTAAATGTGCAAGAGAGATTGCTTGCAATCTCTCTTGCAAGCTCACAGAGCAGGTGTTCACCTGACATATCAACTTTTACAAATATTATTAGCACTTCAAAGACACCACAAATATTGAAGTAGATAAATTCTCTATTACTTATTCTCCTCCGATATATCCCTAAGCAGGACAACACAGCTTGTCATCTTTTGCCTGCTGAGTTAAGGCTGAGAATATGCATTAGGTACGATGTATTCAGTTCAAGGAAAGGGTTTCATTTGAACTAATAAAAAGTGAGAATTTTTCTTGCAGTAAAGAGAGAGATCTTGTCCTTACTTTTCCAGTTAGACCTGTAGGTTCCAGAAATAAATTTTGTCTTTTTATATTTCACACTATAAGATAAAGCTGCAATGGAGTTTTAAGCAGGGAATGATGGCAGTGGCTTAAAGATGTCCTAGTGTTTTCTAAATCTATAATATGGCCAAAGACACTGACTCTGTTTCACTTAGTTTCACCTGTCGATGTTGATGGAAATACTCTGCATACTCTTGGGAGACCACAGTTTCTATCATGAGTGTATTATAAAATTTTATGGACTATCCCACTTATTTCTGAAAAGAGAATCTGTCTAACTAGTTACTATGAGCCACCTTGTCACTCAGTGGCACTTGTGTTTCATGCTAGCTGGTTTCACCACACTGTTGCAGAAAGAACTTTTCCTTGTCTGAATCAGTGAGACCTAAGCTGGAGCTGGCAGCACATTACCTACAGAGCCAGGGCTGCTGAGGCACCACTCTTGGAAGGATGACTTGTGCTACAACACATTCTTCATCAGTTGTGTTTGTTGTCCCCAAAATCCAGTGCACCCTCCAACCTCCCTGCTTTCCAGGCTATTCAGCGAATACTTAGATGGTCTTGGGACAAATGGCTTGAGTCTATGGTTTGTTTGAGTCTATGGTTTGTACTGAGAGGAACTGGTTCCCAGACTTGACTTCTTCAGACCTGAATTTAGGAGCCTGCACAACATAGGCTCATAAACAAATGCCTGGTCTACAAAGTTTGGTTTACCACCAGGTAACAAGTGTAAGTGAAGGAATCAGGAAACATCTTTAGTTGTAGATCAATTTCCATGCATCACCAATGTATTTCCCAAGCAATATCTTCATGATGTACTCAGGAAGGGAAAGCTAGAGTATTTTATAATTCATTTGGCAAATCTGATTCATTTGTGTATGCATTTGAGTTGTGTCTGTAAAATGTCTCTAGACATTTTAGTCATGGCACATTGGAGCATGAAAAACTTGCTATTTTTAAAAATAAAGTGAGACCTGATCAGATGAGACTGAAGAACTAAGAGCTTTCTTTGTGAACACATTGCCTTCCTTCTACACACAATGCCAGCTGCTTGACAGCAGCTTTCTACTCAAACTCAAGGCTCTGACTAAAAACACCTCCGGGCTTGCAGAACTAGGGCTTGAGGTATGAGGCCCGCAGCACCTGCATGGGGCTCTTCAGACACAAGATGGGTTGAGTGATGAGTAAAGGTGAGAACTCAGATCAGAAACATGCATCTGTCCATAGTGCAATTGCAGGATGCAAATACAAACATGCCACATTTTCAGAAATGTCTTTCCCAGATACAAATCCACGGTACCCTGGCAAAATGGATCTGGGAAGGAACACAACACACACAGGTTTTAAGGACACAAGAGACCTAAAATCAATGTGTGACCACAGGCATCTTGATCACCCAGCTGTCATTCTGCTGATTTCTCAGCCTGTGGGACCTGAAGAGATCAGCAGGACTGGGAGTAGAATTAGTCCAAACACAAAAACTTTTCCATGTATATTTTGCTTTGAATTAAAAAAAAAAAAAACCAACAACAACCAACCAAATAAACAAACAAAACTCCAGAACATGCTAATCTCTCTAGGTCCTTTCTGCTAAAACTCAAACACCTGGGCTTGAGTCCTTAATGCATAAGTAACTATTGGATGCCTAATTAAAAAAAAACCCTTCCAAAATCCATGTTTTTATCCTCCCTGGATCCATAATGACTATTGTCAAGAAAATGAAGACTGAAAGATATAATATCTCAAAGAAGACACAAATGAAATTATTTTAAATAACATCTGAGTTCACACGGGACTGACATGAGGTAAAGTTTCTTATATAAATGCACAATATTTCTCAAGAAAATAATAACAAAAAAATTAACTGAAAAATTGAAAGTTAAAATTACCTTTGATTTATGGATCAAACCCATTTTTAGCTGCTTTTTAAACAGCTTTTAAAGTAATTACTTGAATTACTATTTCTTTATTGTTTTTCTAAACACTATAACAACATACAGCTGCTGCAGTCTATTTTTCTGCATCTTGCAAAAACTTCAGATAATTCTGGAAGCTCTTTAAACATGAGAGACTATTTAAATACTCTTTCAAGCTACAGAAAGTATGCATCATATGAGCAAGGGGATGTGGTAGAATTACTGCCAGAAACTATTAAATGGCTTGCATCAATATCTATGCTTCTGTTTGAAAAGGAGGGGAAAAAAAAGTATTTAAAGGACATGGAATATCTTCCTCCCCTCCCCTCTCCTCTCCCCTCAACTAATTTGCGTTAATTAAATCTGTGCTTTTACCCTCCCTTCCCTAGGAGTATTGAACAATAAAGCACCAAGAGAAAATAAGCTCAAACAAATTTTAATCTGCAACACCGCTTTGCTAATAAGCACAGCCGTTGTTTCTGCTCAGTGCAAACTGTATTATTTGTGTTCAATTGGTTGCATCTGTGTAGTTTGACTGTCTTATCTATCCTGTAGGGCTGAGCAAAACGGCACACCCACTGAAACCAAACATGAATTTATTTTCTGTAAAAGCAGGGCTGAGACATGAAAGCTGTGAAAGAGTCTTGTTAGCAATTCTCTGTGTAGGCAGCATGTTTCACTTTAATCATATGCATTACAGCCTCTACCCATCTCTTCAAATTCACTCCTAGAGCTTTTCTGCACATCAGTTTGGCTAACCCACTTTCTGATGTTCCTGTCTCTGTATAAGAAAGCTGCAAATATCCCGCTTTTTACGCCGCAAACGAAACAGCAAGACGGCGGACACACGCAGAGGCAAGACGAGAGCCTTTGAAGAGCGTGGCTGGTGCCCATCATTCCGCGGTGCCGCCCCGCCATGCCCCGGCCGCCCGCGGCGCCTGCACGGCGCTCCTCGGACACAAGAGGGCAGGCGGCGTGCGGAGGAGAGCGCCGACAGGAGCGCCGAGCAGGCTCTCGGCGGACTTCAGAGTTACACAAGCGCTTCTCACACTCAGCGCAACAACGCGTGTGACCAAGCTCTTCTTCTGCTCCTCCCGCCTTTACACTATTAGTTACAGCTGTACCCCTGCATTAAAAACTGTATCAAAAAAGTGAATGTTCTCATTCTCTTCAAACCTGTAGCAATTTATAAGGCCACTCTACAACAGGAAGAAAAGTTACTTTGCGTCCTTCTGAGATTTGACATGCAGCCTAATAAAAATGCGACAGATTCTCTCTCAGTGTTATTCCACCCGCTGGAATATTTAAGGCTCTCCCCACCATAAATGTATTTCGGTAAATGTGTTGTGTTCATTCTTACACAACCCTGCTATTTAAATGTGGGTAGCTGTTAGAGCAGGCTGTCATACGACGACTGTCTAGAAGTAGGCAGTGCAGCCGCGAAGTAGCACACCAGCCCCCCTACTAACACGTTCTCTGCTGGCTTACTGTTGAAAAAATTCCAGTGCTTGAATCTTTGAAGCTAAAATACCAACTCAATTTACAGATCCATTGCAGTCCCCTGCCTTCTTGATTGTTTTGATATTTTATTTATTATTCTTGATATTTTGAGCTTGTGACTTAAGTTCCTAAAAATAAACCCTCAAAACCAGCAATTAATAACTCCTATAGAAATCAGCAAGGTTTATGTCACCAATACAAACAAGTCAGAGGTTAGCTCTGCAAGACAAACTCCATGCCTAGTAAAATAAACATGAAGATGCAATCTGAAGCAAAACTGTGTCCTCATTTTTCTCTCTGATGCTAACAGATCTAAAGTTAGATCCTGTTAACCTGTATTTTCTTGTGTCCACCCAGCTCCTCTTCATTATACACATAAGCAATGTAATTGGTTCTGATGACATGTCCATGTAAACTAAGGACACTTGCTTGAGTAGATAGTTGGTATTTGGAATCTGGCACAAAGGAGGGGGTGAGGAGTAGTGCTAAAAATGCAGTAGTTAAGCATCTGTGTAGATGTCCCAGGTTTTGAAAAGTTCTCGAAGTTCTTTGACTCTGACAACAATGAATTCTTTTATCTGCTTCAATCTAAAAGATATTACTAACCATTTATGGGTAAAAAAGGTCAAATTAATTGATTTGTTATTGAAAGTAATTCAATGAAAGTGTTCTTACAGACCACTTCAGATATCAGCAGGCATAATATAGTCTACTTTCTCCACCCCTTTGCAGAACATTACCAGCATTTAGTCATACCAACATGTTATCAGGAAGGCCCTGGCTGAATTTCCTCTCTCACGTAAGTAACACTGGAGCTGAGTGTTATTTCTTTGGGTTTTGGGTTTTTGTTTTTGGTGGGTTTTTGTGGGTTTTGTCTGTTTGGTTTTGGTTTGTTTTTGTTTTTTTTTTTGTTTTTTTTTTTTTGTCTTGGGAAAGGAAGTGTTCTGGCAGCATGTCTAGGTCTTATGTGTAGAACAGGATAAAGAGGACACCACCCTGAAATATACACATCTCGTGATAGAATCAGTCAGTTTCTGAACATGATGAACTTCCCTACAACAGAATTAAAAGGAAACACCTTGCAGATAATAATGAAAAAGTGTAGTAGCTCATGCAAAAATCTTTCCTTTTCCCAGAGCAGGTCTTTAAGGATTTAGTTCTTAATTTCTCTTTAAAGAAAAGCCAATTCCTATTCCAAATCAATTTTACTGGGGGAAAAAAAAAAAAAAAAAAAGGGCGGAAAAAAGCGCATTCTAAATCATCACTAAAGTTGGTCTTCTTACTTCCTTGACACATAACTCTCCACTTAAATGTCTTACAAAAACAAACAAAAAACCTCAACAAAACCAAATTCCCAAATGCCAAAAAGTCCTGAACAATGTATTTGTAGAAAACCAAGTTCTAGTGCAGGGACACAGTATACTTATATGTTACAAAATCATCCTCATATAACAGAGTACAGCAAATTTTAAAAAATTAATTTAACTGTGATCATTTCTGATTTAATACGATTTGGATCAGTAAGTTGCAATTGGAAAAGATGTACATTTGTAATTAATGAGTACAAATTATTCAGAAGTGGAATGTGTTGAATGCCATTAGAAGTTTATACACATAGTACCAAGTTCTGTTTATACAGAAAATTAAATTCAAAAGTTGATTTTAATGCATGATGCCCTTCTTTCATTAGACAGCTCTGATAAAAAACCAGTAATAAAAAGACTATGACCCAAAGTTCAAGACTGCAGTTGAACAGAGTCTAATCCTCTCTATGAAATAAAAAAGGCATTTTTTGACTCAAATGGGAGGCGGCATTTAGCCATGCTTATGGTGTGAAGCACTACTCAAGAAAGATAATCCTGTGGGACTCAGGCTCTGCTCTGTCATCAGGCAACAGACATCAGCCTGTGCCCTGTGTGTGGAGTATCTGTCGGAAAGGGTGTGTTATCCCATCCTGTTCCCTGCGGTGGTGTTTTGGGACAGGATTCCCACACAAGCCCAGGTACGTGAGCCAGGGCTCCAGATGCCCTCCAGTCATTCTCCCCATCCACCCGATCCAAAGGACCAGTGGGATGGGTGTGCTCTGCCGACACCCGCTGAGCAGCTGCAGGCACGGGG
>VWYO01019801.1:0-11360 GCA_013400275.1 Rhadina sibilatrix | reverse complement strand
GGGGGAATGGGTTCAGAAATGGGGTCAGAAATGGGGGAATGGGGTCAGGAACGGGGAATGGGGTCAGGAACGGGGGAATGGGGTCAGGAACGGGGCAAACGGGGTCAGGAATGGGGGAATGGGCTCAGGAACGGGGAATGGGGTCAGAAATGGGGGAATGGGGTCAGGAACGGGACACACGGTCAGGAACGAGGGAAAACGGGGGAATGGGGTCAGAAATGGGGTCAGAAATGGAAAGTGGGGAAAATGGGGACCAGAAATGGGGTCAGAAATGAGGAAAAACGGGGGGATTTGGGGAAAACAGGATCACAAATGGGGGGAATTGGGGAAAATGGGATAAAGGGGAGAAAGGAGGGGCAAAGAGGGAGGAACGAGGGAGAAAAACACAGGACAAAAGCAGGGAAAAGTGGGGAAAATGCAGGGAAAGGTGAGAAAAAGTGGGAAAAAGCAGGGCAAAAGCAGGGCCAGGTGGGCAGGAGGTGGCAGAGAGGCAGGCAGGGCAGGGCTGGCAGGGCAGACAGAGCAGTGCAGGAGGTGGCAGAGGCAGGCAGGGCAGGGCAGGGCAGGGCAGGGCAGGGCAGGCTGGCACCCACCCGGTGGTGGCGGCGCTGGCGCAGGTGGTGCATGAGGAACCAGAGCATGTGGCTGTCGAACATGTCCGTGTGGTGCAGGCTGTCCTCATCCCGCTCCACCTTGTTCTTCTTGATCACCTGGGGGGGAACACGGGCTCACACCCCCGGGAAAGGTGAGGGGAGCCCCACTTGCAGCGGGGGGACCCCCAGGAGACCCCACCCACCTCCTTGAGGCCCCGCAGCTCCGTGGGGGCCTCGGCCGTGGGGGCCCAGATCTTCACGTCGTGGTCCAGCCCGCTGGTGGCCAGCACGGGGAGGTGGGGATGGGGCTCCAGGCAGTTCACCTGGGGGGAAAAAACATGGGAATTGTGGGGAAAATGGGAATTGTGGGGTTGGGAATAGGTTTGAGAATGGGATTGGGAATGGGGAAAGGTGAGGGTGAGGCTCCCGGCAGTTCACCTGGGGAGAAAATGGGAAAAAATGGGAAAAACGGGAGAAAATGGGAAAAAATGGGAAGTGTGGAGTCAAGAATGGGATTGGGAATGGGATTGGGGGTGGGGGAAGGTGAGAGTGAGGCTCCAGGCAGTTCACCTGGGAAAAAAATGGGGAAAAGGGGAAGAGAAAAGGGGGAAAAAAGGGGAAAGGAAAGGAGGGAAAAAAGGGAAAAAGGGAAGGGGCCCTTCCAGCCCATCCCAAAGCAGAGGAGTTCCCAGCAGAGGAAACTGGGGATGGGGCCATTCCCAGCACAGGCGCTTCCCTTTCCTGCGGGGCAGGAAACACCTGGAAAAATCCCCCCGGATCCTCGGGAATCAGCCAAATCCAGGACCACGCCCCACCCTAATCCCCAAATACCCCAAAATACTCAAAAAACAAGATCAGCCCTGAAACAGTCTGAAAATCAACCCTAAACCCACCCCAAATCCAGGCCTCTATCAGCCCTAAAATACCCCCAAATCAACCCAAAATCCGCCCTAAAACACCCCAAAATCTTCCCCAAAATCCACCCAAAAATGCCCCCCAAACACCCCAAAACCAGCCCTAAAACACCCCAAACGACCCTAAAACACCCCAAACAGCCCTAAACCACCCCAAACAGCCCTAAATAAAACCCCCAAACAGCCCTAAAACACCCCCAGAAACAACAGCAACAACCCCGCTGTGCTTTTGGGGTGGGAAAAGAGGAGGAACCCGGGGAAAGGGGGGCATTTGGGGGTTTTGGGGATTTGGAATTTGGGGATTTGGGGGTTTTGGGGTCTCACCACGCCGCCCTTGTCCCCTTCCATGAACTGCACGATCTGGCAGGAGGATTTCTCCCAGAGGAAAATGTGGCCGCAGTCGCTGCCGCTCACCACGAACTCGCTCTTGGGGCCGTAGAAATTCACCCCTTTCACTGGGAAAAAATGGGGGGAAAATGGGAAAAATGGGGGAAAAATGGGAAAAATGGGGAGGTTGGGGTTGTCTCCAGAGGAATTCCTGGATGGGAAGGCACAGGGAAACTTCCCAAAAGGGTTTTTAGGGATCTCCCAGAATGGATTTTTGGGGGTTTAGGGAGGTTTGAGAGGGAAATGCTGGCAATGCCAGAAATTTGGGAATTTGGGCTTGGGTATGGGGCTGGTTTTGGGGTGGTTTAGGGCTGGTTTCGGGGTTGTATTTAGTGTTGGTTTTGGGGTGTTTTGGGTTTCAGGGTGTTAGTGGGGTTTTTGGGGTTGCATTTAGGGTTGTTTTCGGGGTATTTTGAGATGGATTTGGGATGGATTTTGGGGTGTTTTGGGATGGATTTGGGGGTGTTTCCCCACCTGTGGTGTTGCTGCGGTGCCCCTTGTAGCGCCAGCTGTACTGGGCTGGTTTTGGGTTGGTTTTGGGGTATTTTGGGATGTTTTTGGGTTGTTTTTGGGGTATTTTGGGATGGATTTGGGGGTGTTTCCCCACCTGTGGTGTTGCTGCGGTGCCCCTTGTAGCGCCAGCTGTACTGGGCTGGTTTTGGGTTGGTTTTGGGGTATTTTGGGATGTTTTTGGGTTGTTTTTGGGGTATTTTGGGATGGATTTGGGGGTGTTTGAGGGTGTCTTGGGTTGGATTTGGGGTGTTTTAGGACGGATTTGGGGTGTTCTGTGATGGATTTGGGGTGTTTTGGGATGGATTTTGGGTGTTTTGGGATGGATCTGGGGTGTTTTGCGATGGATTTGGGGTGTTTTGGGGTGGATTTGGGGTGTTTTGGGATGGATTTTGGGGTGGTTTTGGGATGGATTTGGGGTGTTTTGGGATGGATTTGGGGTGTTTTGGGGTGGATTTGGGGTGTTCCCCACCTGTGGCGTTGTTGCGGTGCCCCTTGTAGCGCCGGCTGTACTGGGCACCGTCGCTGTGCGCCGAGTCGAACAGGTAAATGTCCTCGTCGTTGTAGGAGGCCAGCAGCTCTGGAACGGGGACAAACACCGGGACATGGGGAAAAAACACCGGGACAATGGGGAAAAATGTGAGGGGAATGGGGAAAAAACACCGGGACAATGGGGAAAAACACCGGGACAATAGGGAAAAATGTGAGGGGAATGGGGAAAAGCAATGGGAAATGGGAAAAAATAGCAGGAAAATGGGGAAAACCAGCAGGAAAATGGAGGGAAAAGGGAAGAAAATGTGGAAAAGCAGCAAGGGAAATGGGAAAAAATGGGAGGAAATCAGGACAAATATCAGGAAATCAGGATGAGAAAGAAAGGGAAATCAGGAAAAACAGTAGGAAAATAGGAAAAAAAAAAAGGGAGAGATTGGGAAAAAATGGGGAAAAAAGACAGGGGAGATTGGGGAAAAAAATCAGGGAAAAAAGGGGAAAAATGGAAAATAGAGCGGGAAAACGGGAACAAAAGGGGAAATAAGGAAAAGCAGTGAGAAAACGCAAAAAACCAGCAGGGAAAATGGGGAAAAATAGTGGGAAAATTGGAAAAACAGTGGGAAATAGGGAAAAAAGGAAAAAAACAGCAGGAACGGGGTAAAACAGGAGGGTCTGGAGCTCACCAGTTTTTATGGGGAGGAAATAATTTTTACTTTGGAAAATATGGAATTTTTGGGGGGTATGTCAGGTTTTTTTGCGGGAAGAGGTGCTTTTTTGAGGATAAATGGGTGGGTTTTTGGGAAGACGGGCTTTTTTTTTGGGGAAAAATTGATTTTTTTGGTGGGAAATGAGGGAGTTTGAGGGAGTGGGACCCCCCTGATTCCCACCTGGACTCACCTGAGCCATCATGGCTGTAGACCAGGCAGGTGATGTTGGCTTTGGACTCGCTGTTCACCTGGAAAAGTGGAAAAAAATCTCGGATTCAGCCCCTTTTCCTGGGAATTCTGAGTGTTAAACTGCCAGACAAGGATTTAGGGAGGCAGAAAATTGGGATTGAGGGGAAAAAAAAAAAAATACCCCAAAACCAGAAAAAAAACCCCAACAACTACCAAAAGAGAGATTTTCTGAGTTTTTTCTGCCTCTTCCTGAAAAGTTTTCTAGGCAAAGGAGCAGCCTCTTCCCATGGGATGGCTCTGGTGTGATCCCAGTGCTCCCAGTCCCCTCCCAGTGCTCCCAATATCCCCAGTACCAGGTGGTGAGGGCAGAACTTCTTCAGGACTCCGTTGTTTTCGTTCTCGTCGATTTTCCTCTGGTCGTAAATCCTGCAGGAATCAAGAGGGGGGAAAAAAACGGGATTGGATCCATTCCAGGGAGGCCTTTTCATCCCCAAAACTCCATCCTGAAATTCCCTGGGATTTTGTGAGCCAGGACAGGCTCAGATTTGGGACAGAAATGACAAAATTCCATCCTAAAATTCCCGGGGGATTTGGGTCAGGAATGACATTCCCATGCCTGAAATTCTGCCTTAAAATTCCATGGAATTTTGTGCCAGGACAGGCCCAGATTTTGGGTGGGAACCACGTTCCTGTGCCTGAAATCCCATCCTAAAAATCCCTGGAATTCTGTGCTGGGACAAGCCTGGATTTGGGGCAGGAATGACACTTCCACGGCCAAAATTCCATGTGAAAATTCCCTGGGATTCAGTGCTGGGATACACCTGGATTTGGGGGCTCCCAGTGCTCCCAGTTGGGCTTCACTGGATGAACTGGTCCCAGCTCCCAATTTGGGAACAGGGAATTGAGAATTTGGGAAGGGAAATGCCTGGATTTGGGAAGAGGAATTCAGGGATTTGAGATGGGAAAATCATGGATTTGGGAGCTCCCAGTGCTCCCAGTTTGGCCTCACGGCAAACACTGGTCCCAGTCCCTGGTATGGGAAGGCAAAATTGGGGATTTGGAAAGGGAAAGAGGCAGATTTAGGAATCCCTGGATTTGGGAAGGGAAATCCTTGGATTTGGGATGGGAAATCCCAGGATTTGGGCTCTCCCAGTGCTCCCAGTTTGGCCCCACCTGACGAACTGGTCGCGGCCGCCCACGGCGAACTGGGAGGTGTTGGCGGGGTTGACGAAGATGGTGTAGAGCCCGACCTTCTTCTCCTTCTCCTTCGTCACCACCAATTTCCTAGGGAAAATCCCCGGGATCACCCCCAATCCCAGCCCCAATCCCCTCAAACCCCAGCCCAAATCCCCCCAAAATCAGCAGGACTTGGGCAGTGAGGGTGGTGAATGTTCCCAGGGGGTTTTCCAAGGAAAAATCCTCAGGGTTTGGGGTGGATTGGGAGAATTCCCACAGGGAAAAAGGGATTTTGTTTTGGGAGGAGCTTTTCCCTACGAACAGCTGGGATTTGTGGGAACTTGGGACATTCCAGGGGAGAAATATTCGGGGTTGGCTCCACCAGGGTGAGAATTCCAAAGGTATCCGGCCCAAAGGACAGGGAGGGGGTTGGGAATTCCCAAAGAGAAATGTGATTTCCCAAAAAAGCCCTGATTTTCCCCCAAACTCCACTTGTTACTCCCCAAATCCTACTTGTTTCTCCCTGCCAAATTCCCATTTTTCCAAAAAAAAAAAAAATCCCCATTCTCCTGACACAATCCTCATTTTGCCCATCATTCCCTCCAAAATCCCCATTATTCCCCTCAAGATCCCAATTTTTCCCCCCCAAATCCCCATTTTTTTCCCAAAAAAAAACCCCCAAAATCCTCATTTTCCCTGAAAACAGCTGGGATTTCAGGGAAATTGGGGCATTCCAGGAGGGAAAATATGGGCTTGGCCAGGGTGAGAATTCCAAAGGGAAGCAGCCCAGGGAGGGGGCTGGGATCGGCTCCAGCCGTGGATTCCGGCGGGATCAGGGATTAAAGGGCTCGTCCTGGTTATGAAACCCTGGGATTTGGGCTGGATCAGCCTCCGGAATGACAGCCCAGAGGCTTGGAAAAATACAGGGAGACAGAAAAACTGGTTTCCCACAAAAAATCCCTGCTTTTCCCACAAAAAAATCCTGGGTTTACCTCCAAAAATAACCCGGTTTTGCCCAAAATTTCCTGGTTTTCCTCAAAAAACAGCCACTTTCCCCTCAAAAACCAGTTATTTTTTTCCCAAAAAGCTTATCTGCTTTCCCCCCCAAAAAATGTTTTCTCCCAAAATTATTCTGGTTAAAAAAAAAAAAATAGTTTCCCTCCCCAAAAAAATCCATTTTCCAATAAAATTCCATTTTTTCGTCTCAAAATATTCATTTTCCTTCAAAACATATCCAATTTTCCTGCAAAAATCTCAATTTTCCAAAGAAACCAACCCAATTTCCCCACAAAAATAACCTGATGTCAAAAAAACCCTGATTTTTCCCAACTTTCCACCTCTTATTCCCAAACCCACACCTGTCTCACCTCTAAAATCCACGCTTTTCCCCTTCAAAAATCCCCTTTTCCTCCCCAATCCCTGTTTACCCCCCGAAACCCCCCGAATTCCCACTTTTCCCCTCAGAATTCCCGTTTTTTGGTCACTCACGAGGCGGGCCGGTCCTGCCGCAGGTCAATGGTGAAGACCACGGCGTCCTCCCCCGCAGACAGGAACGTGCAGGGCGAGTCCGGCTCCAGCGCCAGCTGGAATTGGGGGAAAAAAAGGGAAAAAACAACGGGAATAGCTCCCAAAACTCCCCAAACCAGGAAAACCCATCTGGAAAAACCCCAGGTTTGGGAATTCCCACCCTTGTGGGAAGCTTCCGCATGCTGGGCTCGGTGCTGTGACAGCACCGGGTGTCACCTCTGGGGTGACGCCTCTAAATCCCNGGAACGGATGGGAGGGGGAGGGAAGTGCTGGAGTTGTTCTGGGAGTTGTCCCAGATGTTCTGGGGATCGTCACCGTTCTCTTGAGAACCAGCTCTCCCCTGGGGATCATCCCAAACTGGATCAGTCTGTGGGATCTAGGGACCTGTTCCCAGATTCTTTCCCAATAATTCCTTTTCCCAGCTGAGATGNCCCCCATTCCCAGCCACCCCAAATTTGCCATTCCCAGCATCTGCCATTCCTGGCATCCCTCACCTTTGTGGGAAGCCCCCTTGCACTGGGCTGTGACAGCACCGGGTATCCCCTCTGCGGTGACATCCCCAATTCTCCCCCTGCTCCCACTGCATTCCCCCATTCCCAGCCACCCCAAATCCCGGGATTTGCCAACCCCAAACCCCTCTCACCTTGTGGGAAGCCCCCTTGTGCTGGGCCACGCGCTTGGTGCTGCGGCAGCACTGGGTGGCCGAGAGCTCGGCCACGCGCACCTGCCCGTCCCGGGCACACATGGCCAGCGTGGAGTCGCCGCTGTTGGGCAGGAATTTGGCCTGGAAAACACGGGGAAGAGGGAAAAGNACCTCGAAAACCACTCGCGACCTTCAGGAAACCCACACCAACGACTGATTCCAGTGCATCCCTTTGGGATTTCGGCCCCCAACCCCTCCCCATCTGCTCCCACCTCCCTTCACTCCAGTGGTGCTTTTCCCAGTAACTCCATGGCCCAGCTGAACTGTTCCTGGGATCCTCAAAAACCACACATGACCTTCAGGAAACCCACACCAACGACCAATTCCAGCTCATCCCTTTGGGATTTCAGCTCCCAATCCCATCCAGCCTGCTCCCACCTCCCTTCACTCCAGTGATGCTTTTCGCAAGCATTCCCTGCCCAGATGAGCTGTTCCTGGGATCATCTCCCACCCTGAACAGCAACGATAAGTTTTACAACAACACCTCAAAAACCACCTGGGAACTTCAAGAAACCCACGCCACCGATCGATTCCGGTGCCTCCCTTTGGGATTCCAGCCCCGCAACCCCTCTCCCCGCTGCCCCCCAGCCGTTCCCCCCACCTGGAAGACGTTGCTCTTGTGCCCGCTGTCGAACTGCAGCACAGGCCGGCGCCTCAGCCAGTCCCACACCAGCACCTTGAGGTCGTCGCTGCCACTGGCTAGGCGCGTGCCGCGCTGGTTGAAGTGCAGCGTGTTGACGCAGCCCGTGTGTCCCTCCAGGCCGTGCTGCAGCCGGAACTTCTGCACGAAGAGCCGGGCGCCGCAGGCCTGCGCCACGAAGCGCGAGCAGCCGCCCAGCTGGCGCTGCCGCAGCGCCGGGATCGCCCGCCAGCGCGGCCGCGGCAGCGCCCACGTCTCCGAGGACACCCAGTCCTCCAGCGCCTGCTCCTCGTCCGACGAGTCGCGCTCGTGGGGTGGCCGCTTGCGGGGCCCCCGGCGCCGGGCGCGCGGCTCCTCCTCGTCCTCCTCCTCCTCGTCCTCGTCCTCGTCGTGGCGCGGCTCCTCGGGGATGGAGTAGTGGCCGGTGTCGTCCAGGCTGTCGCTGTCCTTGTCGCCGGAGCTGTCGCTGTCGCTGGCGCGGCCCCGAGCGGCCCCGGCGTCGTCGCCCGTCAGGCTCAGGCTCAGGTCGGACGCCTCCACCTCGATGCCCGAGGACGTCTCGCGGCCCTCCTCGGCTGACATGTCCTCGGGGCTGCTGGACAGGCTGCCTGGGGACAGGGACAGGGACAGTGTCACCGCCTGGGGGTGGGGACAGGGACTGGTGACACTGCCACCACCACGGGGACAGCGTGGTGGCACCGTGGCTGGCGCCTGTGCTGACAGCCTGGCACCACCGCTGTCACCACCACCGTCACTTTGTCACCATCGCTGCCGCCCTGGTGCCCTCACTGTCACCTCTGCTGTCACCCTCACTGTTACCTTGTCACCATCGCTGCCATCGCTGCTGCCACCCTGTCCCCACAACTGTCACCTTCACTGTCACCCTGCCACCTTCATTGCCACCTTGCTGCCATCCTGTCCCCCACCCTGTCACCCTCACTGTCCCCCCACATCCTGCTTGCTATCACCCTGCCACCCTGTCCCTCTATCACAGTGTTCCCCTCAGTGCCACCATGACACTCCTCCTGTTTGTCCCTGTCTCTTGGCTGTCCTCCTGTCCCCTTCTATGTCCCCCTGGGTGTCCCCTTAGCTGTCCCCTGCCCCCGGCTGTCCCTTGCCCACCTCCCTGTACCCCTGAGTGTCCTCTCAGTTGTCTTCTGTCCCTCTGGGTGTGTCCCTTTTGTCCCTCTCCCTGATTCCTGTGTGTCCCTCTGTCCCCCTCCCTGTCCCCAGCTGTCCCCTCACCGTTGACGATGTCTGTCCTGCTGTCCATGCTGCCGCCTTTGTCCGACATCGCTGCTGCCCAGGGAATCCCTGCGGGGACAGGGGACATCAGACATGGGGACAGTGGGACAGCAGGACATGGGGACAGGGGACATGGGGACAGGGGACATGGGGACAGGGGACCATCAGACACNGACATGGGGACAGGGGAACATCAGACATGGGGACAGTGGGACAGCAGGACATGGGGACAGGGGACATGGGGACAGGGGAACATCAGACATGGGGACAGTGGGACAGCAGGACATGGGGACAGGGGACATGGGGACAGGGGACATGGGGACAGGGGACATGGGGACACGAGGCTGCAGTGGCCCTGCCACGGCCACTGTGGGATGTCCCCGTGTCCCCCGCCCACCCCGGCACCGCGGGTGCTCCCCAAATCCCCGTTTTCCATGGAAAAGCCACCTGGGAATGCTGCAGGAGCCCCGGGGCCCCGCTCAGCCCATCCCGAGGGATTGCTGATCCCCAAGATCCATTTCTGAACAGGTTCCCACCACAAAAAAAAAATCCCCTCTGGAATCTCTCCAGGAGAGCAGCGCCCGCTGGCCCCCAGCTTCCCACAAAACCCCAATCCCAGGGGAAGGGGCAGGAGCAGAATCCCGCCGGAATTCCATGGAATACCCCCAGAATCCCACACAATCCCAAAGGCCAGCACAGGAGTGACTCCTCCCCCTTCAAACCCCGCAGCTTTCTGGCTTCCATCCCGGGCTGAGGGGCTGGGAATCCATCCCTGACCCAGGATGGGAAGCAGAATCCCAGGGATCGGAGCAGAATCCCGGGATTCCGTGCCTGCCGGGGGCACATCTGGACAGGCTCAGCATTCCCAGCCTGACGCTGCAGCTCCCAAAAATATCCTGGGGCATTCCAGAGCCTCTGGAATCGGGATCCGCCCGGCCCGGCCTCCCCACTGCCTCTCCAAACTGGGATAAACTGGGATGAAATTCCCAGGGGATGGGGTTATCCAGCTCTGACAGCCCAAATTCCTCGCGGGATTGGTTTCAGCCACTCCCAAAAAATCCACAAATCCAACTTTACGGCACCCCAGTACTCTGGGGTGGAGATCCCAAATTCCTTGGGATGGAGCCCCCGAATCCTCAGGAATGGAGCCCCCAGATCCTTCAGGATGGATCCCCCAAATTCCTTGGATGGAGCCCGGAGTGCCTCAGGAGCATTCCCAAATCCCCCGGAGCATTCCCAGGAGTTTCCCGAGGCCGAGGCAATCCCAGAGAAACCCCAAACCCTCCCCCCCAAACCGGGCAGGCTCTGGGCACACTCACCTGTGCCAGGTGCCGGGGACAGCGGGGCTGGAGCTGGGGGAGAGCGCGGGGTCAGAGCCCGGGGACCCCCAAATTTGGGGACCCCCCGACCCGTGAGGAATCACCCCAGATTTCTGGGAACCCCAATCCCTGGGAAATCCCCCTGGATTTTTGGGAATCCCCCTGACCCCAGGGAAATCCCCACCCTCCTCTTGATTTTTGGGATCCCACTCCCGCGATTCCTGAAGGACCCGGATTTTTGGGGACCCCAGGAAATTCCCGAGAATCCCGGGAAAATCCCAAATTTCTGGGGAGTTTCCCAACCCCTGAGAAACCCTCAGGCATTCCTGGGAACCCCCTGATCCTTGGGAATTCCCCATTTTTGGAGACCCCCTCCCCCCGCAATTCCTGGAGAATTCCCTCAGACTCTGGACAGCCCCAATTTTTTGGGGGGGTCCCTGTGGATTCCTGGATGTTCCCAGATTTTGGGGACCCTCAATCCTGGAGAAAAATTCCCTCCATCTCTGGGGACCCCAAATTTTGGGGGATTCCCGATTTTTCGGGACCCTGCAATCCCTGGGGACCCCAAAAATCTCAGGGACATCCCAAAAAAAAATCCCTCCTGGACTCCTCCCGAAAAAGCTTGGGGAGCACCCCAAAAATTCCCAGATCCCTCCCAAAAGTTTCAGGGACCCCCCTGCCAGGGGCCCCCCAAAGTCTCAGGGCCCCCCCAGGATCCCCTAAAAACCTTAGCGGACTCCCTCAAAAAATCTCAAGGACCCCCCAAAAACCCCCAAGGGCCTCCCAAGGATCCCTCAAAAATCTCAAGGGACCCCCTCAGGACCCCCCAAAAATCTCAGGGATCCCCTCAGGATCCCCTAAAAGCCTCAAGCGACCCCCCAAAATCCTCAAGAGCCCACCCAGTACCCCCCAAAAATCTCAGGGATCGCCCGAGATCCCCTAAAAGCCTCAAGAACCCCCC
>VWYO01019796.1:129139-142852 GCA_013400275.1 Rhadina sibilatrix | reverse complement strand
GAATCTGGGTGACAATGCCACGTACCTCAGCTGAAGAAACGCTCTAAACAAGGAGTGAAAGGGATGAATGATCAGAGTGGTTCCAGAGGATTGGGAAGATCAGATAAAGAGGAGAAGTGTTTATTCAAAACTTGTCTACAAATAGCTTTGGTACTTATGCATAGGGTTTTATTTTTTGTACTATTTGTAACTTCATGATGTATTGCATGAAATGATTTCAGTGTCTTCTTACAATACTAAAATATAACTTTTCTTCATAAGATTATTAAATACAGTAGTTAATTTGTGCCAGGAGAAATATCCCCCCCCTCAAACATTTGAACATTTATGCTGTAGTAATTCAAGTAACACCTAGTCTAATTTACTAGAGAAAATATCTCAGTTCTCACTAAAAGACAACTGTCCATAATACTTAAAAAAACCCTCAAAGGTTTTATTTCATACTAAAGTAGACTACTGGCAGCATTATTACTCTAATGTTGTTATTGTTAGTAGTGAAAAATCACTAAATTATAACTTTACTTTTTAAAAATGCCATGTTCTGGTTGACACTTCGTATTTCAAAGTGCAATTTAAAAATGGCAAATTCCCTAAAGCAATTTTCTTCAATGACATTTTCTGAGCTCTGCAAAACAAAACCAAAGGAGAACTGGTTCCACAAACTGATTTTCATTCGTCATTTAAACAGAGACAAATTTCACAACTTAACCAAAATATAAAAATGCAAATTTCAATCAGTTCTTCTAATAAATCTCTACAGAACGCTCTATTTTATAGCTGAATTATATAGTTGAACCATATTCTTTTGGAAGGGACCTTAAAGTTCATCTTGTTCCACCCTCTGCCATGGGCAGGGACACTTTCCACTATCCCAGGTTGCTCCCAGCCCCATCCAGCCTGGCTTTGGACACTGCCAGGGATGAGGCAGCCACAGCTGCTCTGGGCAAAAGAGAACAGGATGGGATCCCTTCTGGCNAAAGCATGTCATCCCGTCTCGTTTTTTTTTTTTTTTTTTTTTTTTTTTTTTTTTTTTTTTTTCCTCCCTAAAAGAAGGGCTGCAATAACTTTATCATTTTTAAAATGTTCCTGCACTGGAATTTATTATGATAAGAGATAAAGTACAGGCCAACCTTTTGGAATTTAATAACAGCCACAGAGTTGGTATAAATTGCTTTAAATATCTGAAAATTTTATCACCTCTTCCCTCTCTGCTGAGGAAATTGAAACAGCAGGGAGTGCTAGGAGAAGGACCAAGCTGGGTGAAGAGAGCAGACATCCAGGTCTTTGTGTTCCTTGGTCCAGTGGTTAAAGTACAGGTAGTAAAACTAAATGGACCATGAGGAAGCTTTTATTTAAACACAATAGCTCAAGAAATGAATAGGAAACATATTCCAATTTAGAGAAGGTGCTTTAGAGTTAAATTGATTCAGGAGTGATGCACATGCAATCTTTTCTCTTTAAAAAGATTTGTGTTCATGGTATTGAGCTTTTAGAGCTCATGTTGTAGTACTAATAACCCCTACTGGGATCCAGGGCTTTAGTGGTAAAAATAAACTATGTTCAACACAGTGCTATGAAACCATTTGTTAGATGAACAAGGGAAAAAAAAAAACCCAACTAAATCAAGCAGACATTAATCTGGCATTTAAAGCAGGTCAGACAAAGCAATGCATTTTATTTTTATATTTTATTCATGCTACTTCCTTCCCCTCTCTCCATCTCTGTTTAGAATATACAAATGATTGAGTCACACAGATTTTGCTTCCAGGCAATCTAACTCACAGCAACAAGCAGAACAATTAGGAAAAAAAAAAAAAAAAAAAAAAAAAAAAAAAAAAAAAAAAAAAAAAAAGCCATTAAATAATTAATCTAGAGAAGGAAAGTGCCCTTCTTACAGAATCCAGAAGAATGGGGCTCCAAGGGCAGAAGATTCCCCAGCTCAAAATACTAAATTAGACTCTAAGCACGTGATGCAGTTTGTGGTTGCTGGAAGTTGCCAAAATGTATGGCTAAACATCATCCCTCAATTTGCTCTGCTAGCTGTTCCCTTGAACTCACAGCAAGATTTCAAAAGCATCTTTATTTAGGGCCTGCTTTGAAGATATTTGGGCATCTTGTGCCCAAAGATGGTTTTTCAAGCCTCTTTTTTAAAAAATTATTTAATAGATGTACATATTTTTCTTTGATTTGTTTAATAATGAGTTTGAAGCAGTTGTTATGAGCTGTCTCCTATTTCAAGCTGCCAAAGCTATCACTAGGCAGAGATTCCAACGTCCTACTTCTCAAAGTCACGTTCAAGATTTAGCTTTTGTTAATATTTCCACTGAAATCATACGACAATTTTAACCTATCTTTCCTTAGGGCTCTGCTGGGATGTGCATGCCCACAAAGGTATCCTGCCTCCTGGGGAAATTCCTTGGAATTTCAGAAAGAATTATGTAAACAAGACATTTCACTCTTTGTGCAAAATGCTGAAAACCTGCTTGCTTGGGTATGTGCACAGATTCACTTCTTACAAAATGGAGAGAGTCTTATTTACAGCAACATCTGTTTTCAAAAAGTATGTGGACCTTGATCTAACAGAGCTTCAAATCCTCATGATTTAAACTGTACTCAGGTGTACAGTTTTAGCTAATACACTGGTAAAGGCTCACAGTTTTTATTTGTCAGGAAAAGTGCATGTCAGAAAAATGTCTGCAAGTCTTCATGTATATTTTTACATCATTCCTGAAGTGTTATGGCTTTAGTAAATACAGCTAAGAAAACAAACTTTGAGGGACTATATTCACACATTGAGAGTATTTTTAGAATTTTCCTCTGCTTTAAATGATCTGCAATTTTAAAAAAATGTTTCTGAAAAGCTGGAGCAACATATTTGAAAAATGGTAGGCAGCTGAAGAAGAAAAACTTTCTGGAAGTAAACAGTTTCAAAAAATCCTAGTCTCTCAAGATTCTTGTAAAAGCAGATTGATTACTCCTCCTGCCATATTTATGAGGCTGACAGATTTTAATATATTCATTTTCTATTGGGGGAAAATGAGGTTTGAATAAAACAAAGTGAAGAGATCATAGTTAATGTACAACAGTCAAAAATAAACAACTGGGTACTGGTCATTCACCATTTAAAATGTTCTTCTGTGCTCAAGAATGATCAGAGCTTTGGGTAATAGTCAGCCAATATATATTAGGAGCAGTTCATTATGTCAGCATACAAACCCCCAAGGGTGTATTTCCATCACAGCACAAAGTCAGTGTCACTTTGCAGCCCCAAACACTGGCAGCAGATCACCTGACAAAGAACTGCTCCATCCCCTGCAAGAAGTGCTGCTCTGGAAACATCAGAAGGCGTGAGAGGTACATCTCCCCCAGAGAATGATTCTGGCAGAATCCTTACTAAATAGAGTTAATGCTGCACCACCTGATGCACAGTTACAAGCCAGTGTTGTGTACATGCATTTTTGCTTTTCTGTAGAACAATGAATAATGCTGTTTTATACGCAGAAGGTTTTAGATCTCTTTTACAAATATCTTGGAACTTTGCAGTGATTAAAATGCAGCATATATTTTCACTGCAGTTTAAAGTCATGGCAGGAGTGCTCTTTCTTTTTCCTCAGAAGTCCCAGGAGCATTATGTTATTTCTTCCTTCCCTTCCTCTCTGGATTGCAATATTCCACATGTCCGCTGAACTCTCAACATTTTTACTGAAGCAATGGTAACAGTAGGTGTTTAGCAGTGAGATTGTTTCTTGCATGTAAATTCAATCTTAAAAGTGCTATGAATGAAGAAGGACAAATTTCATTTTAAGCATTTTAACTGCTTTTTCTCTCAGTTACCCATGTCTTCCATTGTCAACATGATACTAATTCACTACTCCTCCATATTAACATTTCAAGGATAATCTTTTAGTAAAATAGATGAAGAAATTTTTTAAATTTAAAATCTAGAGCTGTTTTTATTGATTGATATTTTGTTTGTTTTATTCCTTTCTGTTTTCCTCAGGAGTTCAATTGTTCATTTTTATTTTTTTTATATATTTTCCCCAGTTCCCTTCAGAAAAATCTTATTAACATTCATAAAAGAAACAATAACATGCCACAGAAGCCATATGAAATCCTGCTGAAGAAAATGTCATGCTAGGAACAGAGTGAATAATGATGACTGGAGGTTTCAAAGCCAGATGACTGGTATGGATGAGGATTGCAAGGAGTTCAGGAAAAGAGAGGCTCCTGCTGCCAAGTAAATCTCCCCCTCAGGGTGGAAAGCTGTCATCCTGCCTCCATTAGGACTTCTCTTCTCTTCTCTTCTCTTCTCTTCTCTTCTCTTCTCTTCTCTTCTCTTCTCTTCTCTTCTCTTCTCTTCTCTTCTCTTCTCTTCTCTTCTCTTCTCTTCTCTTCTCTTCTCTTCTCTTCTCTTCTCTTCTCTTCTCTTCTCTTCTCTTCTCTTCTCTTCTCTTCTCTTCTCTTCTCTTCTCTTCTCTTCTCTTCTCTTCTCTTCTCTTCTCTTCTCTTCTCTTCTCTTCTCTTCTCTTCTCTTCTCTTCTCTTCTCTTCTCTTCTCTTCTCTTCTCTTCTCTTCTCTTCTCTTCTCTTCTCTTCTCTTCTCTTCTCTTCTCTTCTCTTCTCTTCTCTTCTCTTCTCTTCTCTTCTCTTCTCTTCTCTTCTCTTCTCTTCTCTTCTCTTCTCTTCTCTTCTCTTCTCTTCTCTTCTCTTCTCTTCTCTTCTCTTCTCTTCTCTTCTCTTCTCTTCTCTTCTCTTCTCTTCTCTTCTCTTCTCTTCTCTTCTCTTCTCTTCTCTTCTCTTCTCTTCTCTTCTCTTCTCTTCTCTTCTCTTCTCTTCTCTTCTCTTCTCTTCTCTTCTCTTCTCTTCTCTTCTCTTCTCTTCTCTTCTCTTCTCTTCTCTTCTCTTCTCTTCTCCCTTCCCTTCCCTTCCCTTCCCTTCCCTTCCCCCCCTCCCTCTCCCTCTCTCTCTAACACTGATGAACATTCAAACAATGCCTTTTAAACAACTTTGCATGTCCAATAAATGTCAGACATTTGCATTTGTCCTGAAGACTCAGAACTTGCTGCTTCAAGAAGGGTTTCAATGACACCTGTGGGGTCACTCAACACCCGTTCTTCTTTCCTTCCGTGCCACTGCCTTCAGATCCAAACTGCTCCAAACAGGGAGGCTGAATCATGCAATGCATTTCCCATCTGAAGGGGCGGGAATTGTTTTCTCCAACTCCTTTCAAAGCTGGATGATAAATAACTCTCCTTTTTGCATCAGACCTCATAACTTCAGCAAGGAGAGCGCTCAGCCTTCTGCATCGCAGGTTTCCAGGGGGGTGATTTCTAAGGCACGTATTGCAAAGTTTAGCTTAGGTGTTGTTTGGAAAAGGAGTGGATAGAGATTGGATGCTCTGTCCATGTCAGATAATCCAGAAATCCACCACACATCCCTGGTGCTGCCTAGCATCTTCTATGGGTCTCTTCAACCTCCCCTCCCACTAAATCCTTTAATTAAAATAAGCCTTTGCCTTTCCTGCTCCACACACAAACAGTGTTCCCTGCAGCTTTTGGTGATTTTTTTTCCTCCAAGCATCCTCTTGGACATGATGGAATAATTCAGCTCTCGCACTGCCTCTCCTCCCAAAATTTGTACATATATTCATCTTTGCTATGAAATCTGATCTTTTTACTCGAGTTAATTCAGAAGCAGAAAAGTAATCTTTTAAAAAGCCCAGACTGCTGAAATTGCCTCTGCTGTCTAGAATCCATTATATAAGGACTTCTAAACTCAACAAGGCTACAAACAACAACAAATCTTCTTAAAGTTTAATTTCAAATATAACTTTTCTTTATATTTTTTTCAACCATGAGTAGTGAAATCAGTAGAAGATTATGGCTTTGTTGGTTTCATTGCTTTCTATACTTGTTATTTGTAATTTCTAAAAGTTAATTTCCTCTCTTTGTCCTTCTGTATAATAATAGAATAGAAAAGCAAATTTACCATTCTCTCAAGCTTCCTTTCCTTTTCACACAAACAAGTAACTTTTCATGGGAGAAAAATGAGCATTCTCAGTGACCAATGGCAAAATCAAACAGGCAGCTTGGAGTTCCTTTTTGTTTTGCTTTGTTTTTGGTTTTTTTTTTGTGTGTTTTTTTTTTTTTGTTTGTTTGTTTGTTTGTTTGTTTTTGTTTTTTTTAAATACATTTTAAGTGCTAAAACTCAATCCAGATTTACCCACTCAGAAACCTCCTGAGGGCCACGCTTGCAGAGTCAAAATGGTAGAGCCTGAAAATCACCACAATTACCAGTGAAGGTGTTTCCAGTGATAGAGCCAAACATCCTGTTTGCCCAAAAAGCACTTGCCAAGAGAGTATTTATGCATAAATTGCTGGAAATTCACACACATACGCCCATGACCTTCTGAGGTATTTTGGGCTCAGTGCTCTGTTACTTAACGTGGTTACTTACACGTGGTGGCCTGAGATGGAAATGAGTAACATCATCTCATGCTTCAATAAATTGTTATTGTTTATTCCAAATGCAGTGTTGGCTACCCCAGGTAATGCCCTGCTGTAGTGACTAAGTACAGCAGCAGAGAAGAGAATGAAGCAGCCTGTTTGAAATGAACTATCACTGTAAGCTATCAGTGAGATTTTCTGAAAATAAATCAAAATAATGGTTTGTTGATATGATAAAAACATTCCTACCACACTAAAATAAAATAGATCCTGGGTCTATTTTTATAATATTTATAATATTAGATCCTGGGTGTATATTTATAATATTTATAATATTATAAATCACATGTGATTAGTATAATAAATATTAATATCTAGCTATTATCTCTTTGTACTCAGAAGGTCGTGGCTGTGTTTAAATGTTTTTACATATATATTCTTTTTTCCACAGTGTTGCTGTTATGTGGTAGTTAAAAGGACAAAACAGAACCATCCAGTCATCTTTCAACATCTTAGTCCAACTGGCCAGATTACCAGGTACTTGAGCTCTCTGATCTTTGTCTCAGTTGCATGTGGTGTCCTCTTTTTGTTGTGGTCCTCATTTTTATTTTTGCCAGTTCACAATCAGAGCCCTTTGAAAGAAGAATAGCTAAAAAAGCTGAGTGTTCTTTTGAATTCTGAAAAATTGAAAATGGAAAAACCTTTGATCCCGATTTTTTCTGACAGCTCATTTCTGCATTCCTGCATAATTAGTAATTTAAGGTTCCTTTTTATTAAACTATGGCTATCTTAGTTCAGCTGTGTTTACTGTGATCTGAATATCTTCCTGAAGTGAAAACAATGCATGAAGGAAGCTCATCAGGACAATTTATGCTGCCTGAAAATTTGATTCCTGAGGTAGAATAATTTGCTGTTAAAGGGTTTTATTTTGTTAAGCTCTTCACACAGCCTGAGTATGTCAGGAAGTGCAGCTTTTATAAAACACACACATCTTTTCACTCATTTAGATTACTTTTTAACAAAAGGATGGAGATCTGCTCAAACATGTTCCTGTCTTTCTTCCTCCTGACGAATTAGATTGGGCAAATGCTGGGAATAGAGATCTCCAGAGGCAAAGGAATCCTATAAATCTTCTTGAGAAGGCTACCCCACAGGTCGTGCCTTTCCTAAAAGCCTGCCACCCCCATGCACACAGATGTTGGGCCTGCTTGCTGAGCAGCTGGCAATCCCATTGGGAAACTACTGCCCCGTGCTATTTAAACAGGACCATCCTAATTCTGGCTGAGTTGACTTCTGACTTTACAATATCATAGCTTGAGGTTATCTTCCATGTTGTTATTTTTTCTCTTAATTCTCTTTTTCTCTCATTGTCGCTGTCTTGATTTCATTTCAGTCTTTTCTTACATTGCATGAGATGTAAAAAAACCTCAGGAAAAAAAAATCTTCAAAGCTGGCTGAGATCACACAGCCTTCTAGAAGGCAGGCAGTGGTCAGGGACAGGTGAGCTCCTGTATAGTAGATCATGGCCCATTAATTTGTTCTGGAACTTTAAGTGTTTTGGAGCTGAAAATTTAATAATTAATGAATAATATTTACCAGCTGTTTGCTGTCTAAGTCTGCTTCTAATGGTCTACCAATGCTGAAATGCTGAAACTCCCTACTCATGCAAAGACAGCTTATAGCAAGGATTGTATCAGGAAGAAAGGTCAGTAAAGAATTGAAAATATCTGAAGGAAGAACCTGTGCTACCCAACTGCAAAAAGACAAAACATCTGCACTTGTAAAAAAAATCAGTACTACCAAATGAGACATAGAAATAACAACCTGAATATTGCAGCTGATGATTATGATGATACAATATTCTGCAGTAATTTTAAGAATAAACTGAGATTGTGCTTTCTTTAGAGGGGTTGCCAAGGTGTCTGCAGTTTCTTTAGCATTCTTGAGGAATAACTGGAATGTCATAGATGTGACATCAGTAGGGGATAATGGATAGCATGATCTCATATATCTAAAAAAACTGAGTGCCTTCGGAAAATGCAATGTACATTTCTGACTTTCTGCAAAATACTACTAGGTATTCTCTCATGGTAATATTTCCCTAATTGTATTTTGGGATGGGAAAATGCAATAAAATGAAAAATCTTGCAAATGTGTAACCCCAAAACTGGGTTTTGTTCTGACTTCTGTAAGGTTTTGGAAGTTCAGTTTCATTTCTGAAACACAGGAAATACTGGGATGTTGTCAGCTCACATTTCTGACTTCCAGATCCAACTGTTTTGGATACAGATCAAAACAATAAAAACATTTCCATAGCAGAGAACTGCTCACAGGTGTAGATTTCCAGGTTTAGAGATCAGCCAATCAGGAAATAACCAATCTACCTTTAGATTCTCATTAAAAAGTTGAAAGATTACAGTACAAACATTGTAAGGTCTGTGGTTAAAAAAGCAAGATTAAGGCTCGTGTGACAAGGAGCCTACTTGTGTCTGGCATCAATCACTTAATGCAAAGTGGCTTGGCATTTTGTGATGTGAGGCACTTCAGACATGCACAGACTGTTATTTGTTTAGGCCTAATTTGACCTGAAAACATGAGATATTTAACTAATTATTTGCAGCACTATGACATTTCACTGCTGGTTACTCAGTTCTCAGTGCTGCCCCTAAATCGGTGAAAAGAGGCAATGAATTTCAAATCACAGAATTATGGAACTGTTCTGGTTGGAAAGGACCTGTAGAGATCATCAAGCCCAACCCTTAACCCAGCACTAACCCACGTCCTTAAGTGCCACATCTACATGTGTTTTAACACTTCCAGGGATGGGTGACTCCACCACAACCTTGGGCAGCCTGTGCTGATGCTTAATAACCATTTCAGTGAGGAAATTTTCCCTATTATCCAATCTAAGCCTCCCCTGGTGCAACTTGAGGCTGTTTCCTCTTGCCTGTTCCCTGGGAGCAGAACCTGAGCCACTCTGAGCACTGCAGTAGTTGCACTTGTAGGATCCTTTCTTTTAAAAAATCAACATTTGTCTCTTTTTTGTTTTTAATTTACATTCAATAACTTGCCACCTTCTCTTTCTCCTCAGGTATTATGTCCACATGAGGAAGCTGTAGTGGGTTAAATTACTGTTACTTAAGAAATCAACCTGTCCAAAGTTTCTTTGGCAGCTTTCCATGCACAGTTATGATTTTCCTTCGTCATAAACACCAGGTTCGATACAACTTGATCAGGCTGACAGATGACAAGATCTGTTAATAACATCTTCTTGCTTTTAAATGCTAATTGCATTAATTGTAGGCTTAATTTTTAAAATTTTCTTCTCAGAGTCCCTAATCTACACCTGTACCTCGGCTGAAGGCTAACACATAATTGGAAAAAAACCTGAAACTGTGAAATGTGAATTCCTTGTATTATTATTAATTTAACTTAATTAATTTCCTCCTTCTCATAAGGAAAAAGAAAAAAAATATTTATCAATAGCAAAATTATTTTTTAAACATACTTGCAATATGTGTCAATTAATATTCTGTTTGGAGTTTGATTTCTTTATGACTCTTCAATATATGTTACTCTATTAATCAGAATTTTAGTATTTGTCTAATAGGTGATACAAAAATCATCAACATCTTCCGTTACATTTCAGTTTGCTTCACTTGGTCTGTATTGTAAAATCATGGAATTGTTTAAAAACTGCAGAAGATATACCCTTTCCAAATCCAGAGGAACAACCAAATTCGAGAAAAGGTTAGAGGGCAAGCTGACTTGCTAAATCAGAAATATAAGAAGTGGGTATTGGGAGCCATAGAGATAACAGGTGTCCATGTAACATTTTGTTGCTAAATAAGCATTATGTAAAAAAGATTTCAATTCAACCCCTCAGATCATTGAAGCTAGGCAGCCATAAGTAGGAGTGAGTAGTTGGTAAAAATCATTTTAATACAGACATGATTTTCTGCTTAGAATAAACTTAATAGTTATTGCATTTGACCTTTTTTTGTCAGCCTCCAAGCAACACAAATCTCATAGGTCAAGCTACTACTTTGTAAAGCTACAGGTAGAAATTTCTGGGAGGAAAACCAAGGTTAATTACTTTTGCATGTTTTCTGTTATATTTCTTTTCCCCTCTGGATGCTTAATGGAAAAATGATTGCTTTGCTCAGAGTGAGTACCTCACCAAGATTGAATCACTTGCATTGGCAAGAATTCAGAGAAAAACTGACATCTGGGAAGGAGCCAAGGAAAGCTTATCTTTTAATTAAATGAAGTAAAAAAACAACAACAACAACAAAAAATAGATGCTCCAAGTGAGTTTTGAGGACCTGCAGTGTATTTCCCAGTGTATCAAACTACTTGCAGTCCTCTTCAGAGGAAACTGCAGATGTTTTTTGACTCCCTGCTCTTCTCATGCAGTTCATCCTTGTCCATCTCATTTCATGAAAGCATGTAACATTTTTTTCCTACAAACTCCCACAAGACTTCAGACAGACTTATTGCTTCTTGAGCTGAAGCCTCCACATTCTCCCCAGCCCCTGACAGTTTGAGAGCTTCACTGCTACCTTCATTTCCTGGGTTCAAAGGACAGCCCTCCTCAGCTTGGCAAAATTCCCTTTTGTTTCTTCATCTCCTTAATCAAATTATGCTCTCAGCCTTTTTTTTTTTTTTTTCTAGAGATTTCTGGGAAGCTGTCATGAACCGACTCTGACACGCGAGCAATTTAAAGTTTGCAATTGGTTCTTAGCTGGGAACTGTTCTTCTGACCTGCCTGCTTTTCAGAAATTTCCCAAAGGAATTTTTGCTAAGTTTGCAGATTTGTATTTCTCCTATACAATGTCTCTTGGAAGAGTTTCTGCAGGAACTGATGCTTATCAAGCTCTCTATTCAGTGTCCTGAAAGATAATACTTGCAATAGTTCTCTTATTCTGGGCTTCCCCAAAACAGCTTCCCTTCTGATTAGTTTTCAAACTGCAAGATCACGGTCTTTGAACAAAGCCACCCCTCACTGACTATTCTTTCAGTTCACTTCTTTGTCTATTTGTTCCTCATTTTGGTGTCAAACAGTCACCATCATTCAGGTATGGCCTTTGCAGTTTCGACAGAGGCCTGGCCAGCCTGTCCACGGCAGATGTTTATATTAAAGAATATGCCTGTGATGCAGGCAACCAAAAACTCTGTTTACTCAGAACCATCCCAGCAACCATCAGTCACTTTCCGCAGACAGCTGGGGCCTCCTCGGTAGAACCACTCACATCCTGTGGTTTCTTTCCTCGCAAGTTTCCTCCTGCTACATCTCCAGTGAATGAAATCTGAAACTCCCTTGCAGGAATCACAGAATCACTGAGGTTGGAAAAGACCCTTAAGATCACCGAGTCCAACCGTAAAACAAGCTGTAGGTTGTTGCTCCTTGTAAATGCAAAAAATGAAATTGAAACAGAGCTTCGGCTCTCCTGTTGAGTGCTCCAAACCACTGTGGCTGTTGGAGAAGTCAGAAGCTTTTCTTCCATCCATATGAGTTCTGTATGAATTATGGTGCTCTGTGGGATGACTTGCCTGCACAGCTCAGTATGACCCTACTCCAATCCACAGGTGTAATGTGGAGAGCAGGTGACACAGACCTTGTGTCCTGGATGGATTTTTAGGGTCTCAGAGCCCTGTGTCACACAAGGGGCAGGGGCATGTCTACTGTAAGGACACCTGGCAGAATGAGTTGAAAATGAGGCGGCTTTGGAGACTCCACCTAGCCTTAGATCGTGCCCAGGTGTGCCAACAGGCACTGGTGGGTCTCATGTGGAAGTGGCAGGCACCTGTACTCTATAAGCTCCCCAAGCAAGCAGCTAGAGGCGGGAGAGCTGCAGCTGTGGGTGCAGTACCTAATCCCTTTGTGTGGGGTGCTCTGCTGACAGCTCTCATACCGATTCAGTCATCAGTGAGCAGCTTACCCAACCTCTCTCGAGCTGGCTCTCCCCCAGCACTAATAAACTGAAGGAAATAATGAAATAAACACAGCCTTATAGAATTAATTAATGCTTATACATGCTGTAAGTGTAATAAGAGCCTATAAAACCGTCACGTCTTGCTGATTCTGATGCTGAGTTGAAAAGATCTGAGGGTGCATCCTCTATTGCCGAAGCGAGAATATTAATATTGGTGACAAAAGCAGGTATTCCGGACCGAGTAGGTATGCTGCATATCTCGGTTTTCCCCTAACGCTTACAAGACAAATTGGGTAATTAACTTAATATGCCTGTTTTATAACTCTGTTTCTCTGCACAACATTCTTCCTGACCATTTTAATCGCAGCCGTAAATTCTGCTGTAAGCCGAACAGAGTACGGCGGTGTAACAACCTTCGAGGACACCCGAGGGACCACTCGCCCTGCCCCTTCACCGCGGATTTAGGCGCTTTCGGGGCTCCCCCGCCCTCCCCTGGATGCCTGCGGGGCTCCAGCGCAGCCCGGCCGCGCTGCCCGCATTCCCGGCCGCCGGCTCACGCCGGCGCAGGCGGAGCGGGGGAGGACGAGGGTGGGGAAGGGGCTCGGGGAGGCGCTGAGGAGGAGCTGCCGCCGCCGCCACTCGCTCCGGCCCCAGCGAGCCCGGAGGCGGCACAGGAGCCCCGGCAGCCCGGTAAGGAGGGGAGCCCGCCGGGAGGGAGAAGGGAGGGGAGAGAAGGAGCCGTTTCTCGCCTACCCTGCTGGTTCCTGCAGGGCTGGCGCGCCGTGCCCGCACCCCCTGCGGCACGGCCACCGCGGGGAGCGGCCCCACAGCTGAGGGGCGACGTCGGCCGCGGCCGCGGAGGAAGGGGCGGCGTGAGGCGGGGGGTTCACGGGCACCCGCGGGGCCGAGCGCTGCCGGGGCTGGCCCCGCTCGCCCGCCCCGGCAGTGCTCGGCAGCTCCTGCTGCATGCAGAGCCCGCGGCGCTGAGCCGGCCGGCCCCGGTCCGCACCGCGGGCGGGCGCGCATCCTCCCCCCGTCCGGGCTCGGAGCAGCGGGGCAGGCACTGCTGGTCCCCGCCCCCCTCCCCCGGCCGGATACACACTGTCACACCCGGAGCGCCACGAGAGGTTTGTTAANNNNCTGTGAATGAGGAGAGGATGTGGCGGGCGGCTCCCGTTCTGCCTCGCCGCAGGGTTGGCTCCGGGTGGGGGTAAATCGTCAGTGCGATGCTGGTAAAAATAAAGGAAGATCTGATCTAATTTTGGGAGAGGGTTGCCTTTTTGTTTAACTGCTGTTAGGCCCATGTTTTTTTTTTTTTTTTTTTTTTTTTTT
>VWYO01019796.1:36666-128397 GCA_013400275.1 Rhadina sibilatrix | reverse complement strand
TTTTTTTTTTGTTTTTTTTTTGCTCGTTTTTTTTTTTTTTTTTTTTTTTTTTTTTTTTTTTTTAATATAAGTGTGGTATTAGCAATAGAGTTTTAATCATATGAGGACAGTGTCTTACTCAGAGCCTTGGTGCTGTTTTCTGTCTCTTGATTGGGAAATGCCTGGATATCCTTGCTATCCCCCACCCACAGGGCACCACAAAGATTTAACGCAAATTTTGGTACAGAATGCTGTGAGGATATCTTTGGTTCTCTGGGAACTAGAGACATGTGACCTTGTCTTGTCTTATACAGTCCTTTACCTTAATGTTGCTACTCAGAACAATTTGCTTTTACTCCGTGTTTGCCTCGGAGCCTTTTAAGGGCATAGCTAGGGAAACAAATAACAATGACAGACCATTATTTTTTTGGGGGGAAGCAGTAAAACTAAATGGGAGTTCACCCAGAAATATTGCACTGTAAATTCAGTCAGAAGGCTAGTTTTGCATGTAATTATTTAGACTGAGAGTTTGCTATCTCTGAAGATAATTATTAGGCCAGAAAGATGTGTTCCAAAATCCATATCAGCTCTAATCCTGGTTTACTTGAATTTGTTTTAAAACAAGTGTACAGTTGAACTGTCAGATGACCCCAGAAACACAACAAAATACAAGGCCTTTCAGAAACTTTCAGTACTAAAGCTCATATTGTTTTGGCTTGTCAGTTTAGAGTGTAACTTTCTGTGCATGCTGGCATTCTGGGAGCCACCGCTTAAGAAGTTGGTGGCACAGAGATCTGCTGCTGGAGTTTGTTTTGATTTGCACTGCTGTATCAAAAGCATCATCACTTCCTGCTTACCTGCAATATTCTTGACTAGAAAAGTGCAGGTTCTGTTCATTACTGAGTCAGGTACTCGTCTTCTGTTTGAAGGAACTACGTAATTTAAAAATTGCTCCAATAGTTGCTTTAGTGAAGTTGTAAAATCCCTACTGCAATGTAGTGCTTTAACCTCTAGATCTAAGACAACTTGTTTCTGCATAACTAGAGTGTTTTAAAACATTTCCTCTGTGTTTCGTGGTGTTTAAGGTAAAAGTCACCATAAATTTCAGTACATAGGTGATGAGAACTGCAGATGAGAAAATTGAAGGGCGTGGGGATGCATTCACTCAAAGGTATCTGAATTAAACATGAAGCAATAGCAGATTTAGGCCAGCCTTCTACTATATTTAGAGTATGTTTGAGGCTGCATCTGATATTGTAACAAAGCTGCAAATTCTTCAGTCCCGGAGGCTCAGGATTCAAGTCTAATTCTTGTCAAGGCTTGTTTAAATTAGTGGTGGGGAAATATAGTTTTAAAACATCTTGAAGACCATGTGAGAAAAGGCTGAGTAAATAGAACCCATAGCATGTCAGCTGGGAAAAAAAAATCTGGAGGTCAACTGCTAGAAAAGTAATAGGAAATGGCCTGTTAAGAGACACAAAGTTGGTGGCTCTTTTACAGGAGGCAGCTTTGACTAATAAGCTTCTTGTAGCTTCCCCAAAGTCAGTTCAGATCTGACAAACCTGAATCTTTGGGAGGTGGGTGAGTTGGGAAGGTGTGGGAGTGCTGGCAGAGAGAACATGGATGATGACAGGGCAGAAGGATTGTGACAGGGACTGTTGGCAATAGGACCAAAGGCACAGAAACTGTCATTTGTCTGCATGGTGTAGTAGAGAAGATGAACAAGTTATCTTGTCTTCAGAAATGGATACTGATAATTTAAAGTCCAGTGGCAAAGTGCAGATCCTTGCTCCAGAGGAGCAGCCTGCAGAATAAGACTGTCTTTGGAAAACAACGTTTTTTTCCCATACATTTCACATAGAAAGCTGCTGGTTCTGAAGAGTTTGTCAGATTTTTCCCCAAAAGCAAGTTATTTTGACCTATACAGGGGACAGATCATGTGGGCAAACTCGGGTGGAGAAAACTGTGCTGATGAGAGTACCTGACTCGTCTGGGGACTGTTGCTTATCTTACTGTGTTTTTCGGTTTTGCCGCATTTGGAAGAAAATATTGGGAATAACAGCTGCAGAGGATAATGTTAGCATTGTCCCTTAGGTGGATTATTTTGCATTATCACTATGAAGAATTAGAGCATTTTGTTTCCCTAAGGGTCCTGAGTCCACAAAGGAGGCTTAAGAATTGGAAGTTTGAATATTGTCCAGTGAGATTAAAATTACCTAAATTACTAGGAGTGGGTCATAGAAAGAGTCAGGCATCACCAGATGTGTCTGGAAATAAGGATAATACGAAGGATGTTTGCATCCCTGGATCAGGCAGCTATTTCACAAAGGCAGTCCTCATTCGGGAGCTCTTCACCCATGCCCACGTGGAGCTGTGCTGGCACTCCCCAAACCTTGCTCCCTAAATGTGGGCTCCTGCCTGACCAGGGGTCAGCCTGCCTGCCTGCCTCACCTCTGGCTATGCATTCCCGACCTCCCGCTTGGGATGGGACTATTACTCCTGGCCAAATGCAGATCTGCTCTTGTTGTTGCTCTTGGCCTGGTTTTCAGTTGGATGAGTTCCTGGGTCTGACTCAACGCCTGACTAAAACACGCCGAGAGATCGGCAGAGATGGAGATCGTGTGCTTGCGGAAAGAGCGGGCTGCTCCTCCTTGCAGCAGGGGACATTCAGCCTCATGAGCTCTCTTGGTGCTGTGCTGATGCTTCTGCATGGCCTCCAGATTTAATTTGGCCCCTATCTGGCTAATTTGGAGAGGGAGGAGAGGTGCCTGCCTGTCTCCAGTCACCTATGTAGACATACCCTTCAAGGGTCTGATGAATTGAGTCAGAGAAAACTTTATGTTCTTCAAGATAAAACCACAGTAGATGCTTTTTCTTTTATTACAGTTCTTTTCCATTCAGTTTTTGAATGGTAAGCCTATATTTCCCATTTTTTAATGCCATCTTAGGCAGATATTTTGTCCATGGCGTTTTTTGTGGGGTTTTTTAATTCTTATTTTCATAGTGCTTTAAGGCTTTCTTTAGAAAATGGAGCTGTATTTGAGTGACATGCAGCATTAAAATTACAGCCAACTAGGTCTTTACATAGTGAAATAATAAAAGTAGGCACGTAATTAATGTTCTGTTGATAATTACGGAAAACTGGAAACCCCTTTTCTCTCAAATCTGTGGCTACATTTGTTGTTAGAGCATGAGGCATACTGAAGGTTTGGCAAAAATACCTGTAATTCAGTTATAATTGTGTTCTGTTCTAAGCTTATATTAGCTGTGTTTTGCAAGAGTTGCTTGAATGTGTTTCTCTTTGTGTGTACCTCTGCTTAGGCAGTTTCAAGTGGCTGGAAATTGCATGGCGCTCTGTTCTTCCACCCATGCTCACAGAAAAACGTATCTTGTACCTCAAAAATACACTGTTGTGCTTGAGTCCAAAGTTTTCTTCTTCCCAATTAATTTTTCTCATTCCACAATGTAATTGTGGTGCAGCTGTGCCCATAAAAAAAGGTTATGGTAGGTTTTCCTCATACGACAATTAATTTTTAACCCTCTATACCAGTATCCGTCTTCCATATTTGCTTTGAGTAGCAGGTGGTTGTCTTGTGGGGCTAACAGAAAAAATACAAAACTTGATGACTGATCGATGCATTGAGGAATGGCAGGACTGATCACAAACCCGGATGCCTAAAATGTAATTTTTAAAGCCATCTTTCGGCCTTGCCTTTGTCCAAGCCCAGATCCATGTTTTATTGTGTCCAAAAGTAAGAGGCAATTTTACCATGGGGTGTTCTCTGGAAACAGACACAACGTTTTGATTCCAGTTTGGAGTGGCTTGTATTTGCCTTTGCAGCAGACTCAGTTTTCAGTACCGTTTCTGCAGTGCTGTATAAATTTGGGACTGGCTGGACTGACAGCTCCTTTTTTTTTGGGTTGTTTGTTTGTTTCTGTTTTACCTTCCAGGAAGAAGCCATAAACCTAATTGTTTGCAGGAAAGAAAGGTTCCCTGATTCAATGTAAAGAAGGGGAATTTATTTTGCTGTAGATGGTTCAAAAGGGCCTTTTCTTATTTAGGAGCTGCTGAATATAATTACACAGTAGTGTTAAAACACTCTCTAGAATATTCCTTAAGAAACTACCCTGATACTGTTGGTGAAGTTATGAAAATATTAACTGACTGCAATTTTGTAAGCAGTGCAATAAATAAACAACAAGTAAAAGGTTCGTACAAAGCTATGCAGTTGTATTGTTTAAAGAAATGTAAAGCAAGAATAAGTGTTATGTTGTTAATGAGCCAATTACTCCTGTTTCTGAGGAAAATCTAAAAAATTTTTAGATTTGCTGTGTAGGAGAAGTACCAGGCCTTTTCAGGAGTGTAGTTCCTACCTTGCACTTTAGTAAATGCTAAAACAGAGATTATTAAGTTACTCACAAAATGTGTGGGTATTGACAGAGCAGAGCAGTGTTCTAAAAGGTTCTCTGGAATAGGTGTACTGTGGAGTTAATGGCTGAGATGGTTACAGGTGGTTCTGGTAGTAGCCAGAGGTGGCACCATGTAATGATTCATTGGCAGAATAAGAAATCATCTGAGTCATCTTTTTAGGTGTGCAGTGATAGCTCAGAGGAGAGTTACAGCTGCCTGGAGCTGGTGCTGTGCTCCAGCTGAGGCAGCGTGCCCAAAACGACAGTGTGACGTCCATGCTGTCTCTTCATCATTAGTCCTTGTTCCCTGAGCATAAATAGCAGTAACTTGGAGAAGGTTGCATCTGTAGCAGTCAACATTGCTTTGGCCAAACACACAACACTCATTGGAAATATATTTTTCTGTCACTGCTGTCATTTACACATGAAATAATGGGGTTTTGCCGACTTTCTCTGTTTTGAGATGTAACGTGAGTAGCTGTGCTTTGTGAGCTTTGCTCCTTATTGCAGTGTTGCTCTTTGATTGACATGAAGTTGTTTACCATCTATCAAAGTCTGGCTTTGCAGGGTTGCAGCATCTGAGATGCCTCCTTCATCGCTAGGGCCTTCAGAAACAGGTGCTGGTGCTTTGAGCAGAGCTCTGGCCTGCGGGCAGATGTGTGTGCTGAGGTTCAGCACTGGAGTGTGCCATGATGCTCTCTCTTAGGTGACATCCTCTGCTGTGGTCAGAAGCAAAGTGCTCGTGGTCTGTGGTGAGTGACTGCCAAACCCAGGAGCTCTGCCCACTCCGGTCCTGCTGGGACCAGCAAACACTGGGGTGGGTTTGTGTCTCATGTCAGGTGGGCACCCGGCTGCTCAGCTTAGAGTGACGACTTGCATTCGGCTGGGTTTCTACAGAGAGACAAAAGCAGTTTGGAGGTGGGATGAAGAACATGAGTGAGTTTTGCCTGTCCTTTCCTGCCTTTGTGGCAACAAGCATGATCAGCTGCTGCTTTTCTGGAGTTAGGAAAGGAAAGAAAAGGAAAGGAACCACTTCTTCTGCCAGTACCCTGTGGAGCTTCTAGGATGGTGGAGCCAGGGACTGCCGCAAATCTTTTCAAAACCATCTGCTTTTACCACCTGTCACTGCTTATTCACTAACACGTGGTCTTGTTGGGCATTAGTATTAAAAATCTTTCTCTGTAAGTACAGAAATGAAGAGGTTTCTTCTACAGTCCCATGCTTGAGGTATGGGTATATAATGGAGGAGTTTCAGAAGTGCTCTGTTTTGAGGGAGAGTGCAGAGAGAGAGAGAGAGATAAAAGGACTTGCCTCTCTGACATAAAGCACTTTCTGATGTAGTACACACTCACAAAGCTCTTTTATTTTTCTTATCTGTTGATCTGAAATGCATGGCATGATTCTGTTTAAACCTAATTTTAAGGACAATTTTGAGGGTGAAATTTTGTTACAGAAGGAGCCCTTAGCAAAACTATTGCATATACTGACATCAGCTTATTCATTGCTTCTGGCTTTAAGTCAAGGGGAACATCACAGTCCAGGACTGCTTCTAGATTTCCTTTGGCTATTGAATTAAATGTCATTGCTGTAAAGGACCCAACTCCTTTGTTAGACAAAAAAAATTTTGAAGAGGCTGAGGCTATTGGTCCCCAGGCCATTAATAAGACACCCAAACTCATGTGAAATGTATTCACATTCCTAAATTGAATGTGACAGACAGAATTACACCCTTAGTTAACCCTCAGCTCATATAACTGCATCGTTGCAGCTCTACTTTTGACCCTGCAGACTGCAAAGAAACAACCTGCTTGCTTTTCCCATAAAAGATCTGTTTATGCAGCCTTGGAGCTCTGATAGCCATGCAGTGTGTGCAGTAGATTCTGCTTTATTCCTGTGACTGCAGCTGGAACTTCTCAGCCTAGCTCTTTACATGCCCTGTGATCTTTCTCCAGTAATGTACATTATTGCTTTGATGTGGTTCTGCTTCTACTTCCCTGTGGAGCTCTGCTGCAGGAAGAAGTGAAATCCCAGGTCAGGATTTTACAGACATTGAATGACACTGGTTTCTACCAGTGACCTCTTTTGAGTCCTCATTGCTGCTATCTTCATTAGATACTCAAGAGCAATGAATTCCTAGTATGGAACAAAATGTCAGTGATCCCCTCTGCACTTCTTTGTGCCTTTCTTTGCATCTGAAATAAAGTTGGTGACACTTGGAGAGAGGAGAGGGCAAGGAGCCCAGGATGTACCAGGGTGTTTATGCCATGCTCTGCTGTGTGTAGCGAAGTAAGCGTCAAATCTTGCACCCAGATGCAGTGCTCAAACCTGCCAGCTCAGTGGAAAACCTTTGTGGCTCTGCAGATAACCAGTAACATTTTCCATAATAGTGTCTAGCTATGGTTGTAATTTTTCTTTATTCTTACATTTATGTTCAGTGGCTACTGCTTTGTCCTGTGCATCCTCAAAGCAGCCAGTGAGTTTCAGCTATACTCGAATTTAAGGTTGCAGGGTACCCTAAACAACATTGTGATTTGATGGGAAATGCTGGATTCTTGATTCATTTCTCAGTTAATATTTTTTTCATTTCCCCTGTTTCCTAATCTCTGTGTCCTTTTGTAGGCATTTTGGTTTGTTCCTTTGCCTAGTTCTGCTTTCACTTTGCCGAGCTGAGAGAGCTCAGGCTGTGTCCATAAAGACTCATTTCCTGCCAGAGGTGTATCCCTCCACCTTTGTTTTCGCCCATTCCCAACCCCTCATGCCTCAGTCGTGTCAGGCAGACTGCAAACTGTGTACTAATCTCCTTGGCTCTGAGTAGAATTGAACCCATCTCCACCATGTTCTAAAGCTGTCTGTATTTACACTAAAATCAGTGCTTTACAGGCACCTGTCTCAAATCTGGCATTCTGCTGTTTGCCACAGGGTCCAAATCAGCTGATCTGTGGAGAAGTATCAGTTCCTTGTACTGGAATGCTCCATACATGGGGCCTCAGGTGTTTTGGCCCAGCATTTTTTTTCTGCTGGATGTTTGTATTGGCCCATATACAGCTGAGATTGTTTTCTTGCCATTGGGAATGCTGAATTTTTCAGAGGGGAAAGCCTATTGCTTTGGCTGGCATAGGGTTTTTCAAGAACTGATAAGGCATTGCTTACAGCTGATAAACTTTTCCACAGAGTTCCCAGCAAGCAGATCGAGGAGAAGGTGGAACTGTGTGCTTCCAAGATGATGTGATGACATCCACCCATATTTTAAAGATGAGATCTCTGGACTCTGCCAACACAGTAATACTGCTGAAAACCAGCCACATATGCAAAACTAAACTGTAATCTGACAGCAATCAATCACAGCCTACAGATGCATTAGCTGCTCATATTATTCCACTTGGACAGGGGGTGTGTGTCTTAATTCTCAGACTCCTCTTGGAAACTTTAGCCTGTCAGTGCTACATTTACTGTAGCATTGGTTTTCAAGTAATGAAATTTGTGTTTCAGTAGTCACCCCTCTGCTGGTGAATCATCAACAGGCTGAAGTTGCATTAATACTGAACACATTTGTCACCTTTTCTGGAAGGCCAGAATTCCCCCAGCCCAGGATGCTGATATACACAGGAGGACAGGTTGCTTTGCTCTTGACATTCAATATGATTTTAAGCTTCCAGTCTTAAAGGTTATAGGTTGGCACATCTAGCTGTTGGTATTTCACCTTAAAAATTAGATAAGTATGTTGAAAAAAAGGAAAAAAGTAATATGCAATGCCAGAGATTCTATTGCTGACCATGGATTGCATCCTTGAAGATGGGAAGTTCTTGCCTTCAGAAGTGACATAATCTGCATTTATCAAAACCCAACTCCTCTGCTTGTCACTAACATTTAATTTCCCTGGCAGCCTAGGTAAGTCTTGTTCTGGGAGATGAAGTAAGGTGATCTGGAGCCCTTCATAGGAACTTGTTTCTGATCTGAAGTTCATGTATTCAAAATGTTAAAACAGTCACAATACTGCAAGTCTTTCATTAAATGACAGGGTGCCTTCAAGGAGAGTAGTTCTTTTCGTTTCTACATACGCCTACACTGAGCGTGACTAATGTGATTGTGACTGTGAGCCCTTAAATAAAAAGTGGAATTCTAGAAGTAGGTCTCATAGCATTCCTAGATTCAGAACAGGAGACTTGTACCTTGTCTCCTGGGTAAGAAGAGTAGGCTGAATTTATTACATCTGATAGTTGGAATTCATTAAGACAGTAGGATTTGGTTATGTGAAATGTGTGCAAGTCCTCATATGGATTTTTACTCTAAACATATAATTTTCAGTGTGTCATCTATATTATCAATCTAGAGTAGCATTGGCAGCATTTGGTGCTTTGCTCCATGCAGCTTTGTAAAAATATCACCCAGTACTGCTGACTCATTTATAAAATAAAGTGGACACTTCCTTGCACTTATTTTTTTATCTTTATTTTTCTGTCTTTCAGACTTCAAAAATCCTACCTGCTATGTGCAATTTTATATCCTTTCCATGCAAAATGTAGTGTCCAAAATATCTTGTCTGAGATGCTTTTTATCTAAAGTGCTCATAATTGCTAGCAACAGCTTCCTTTAAATCATTTACAGACTTTTCACTGGAGTTCCCCATAGGTGGATGGGGTTTTATTGTGTACAGTGCTGTGCAAAAATCTTAGTGAACAAGAAAGTTCCACCTGCACTATTAGAGATTTTGCATCTGTTTGATAATTGTTTTGAAAGTTCAGGAAGATTAAGGCTGGGAAAATACAGTAAGGATAACTAATTCTGTGATGAAAAGGTCATACTTCATTGCCATAGCTTTTTAAAATGCCATGTTTTTCATACTTTATGGAAATTTGCCTTCATTCCTTTAAAAAGCAAATTTTAAGCTGAGTGCACTGTTAGGGTAAAATATATCCATTTTCTGTTTTCATTGTCCTCCTGTTCATAAGCTGTAAGCCTACAGCTGTAGAAGTTAGTTTGTGTGTTTGTTTTTGTTTTGAATGTTTCTTCATTGATAAAATATTTTTTTTAATATATTGCAAATAAATACCTGGTGTAGTGTTAGCAGGGGAACATATGTCCTGATCTTTTAGCATAAACATGAAAGTTCAACTAATGTTTCTCCACCAGAACTGCATGCTGCAAGAACAAGATATGCTGGGCCACAGGTAGTGTGGTTTCCATCCTCTTGAGAGTGTTCTGTGCCAGAAAAGGTTGATTTTAATGGTCCTGATAAGTCTGCACTTCATGTTTATTTGCACACTCATTGGAGAGATGCATTTTTTTTTTTAAGTGTGGCATTAGCAAAGGAAAGCAAAGGGAACATAGCAAAGCACATGAGTGATAATAACTGATACAAACTAGGTGAAAATTAGGTAAATGTGGTAGGTTTGAAATCAGATACAGAGGTCTGCCAGTGTGACACAGGCTGAATGAAGAGGAGCAAGGCAGTGCTTTGCACTTGTGTTTCCCACTTCACTGTTAACAAAGAACATGAGGTTAACTCTGCTCAGCTCTGCGAGGCCCATCTGGAGAGCTTTGTCCAGCTCTGGGCTCCTCAGGGCAGGAGGGACAGCCCACAGGGCCAGCAGAGGCTGTGAGATGATTTAGGGCCTGGAGCATCTCTGACAGGGAAAGGCTGAGGGAGCTGGGGCTGCCCAGCCTCCAGAGGAGCCCCAGCTGAGAGGGGCCCTCATCCCTGGGTGTCCCTGTCTGCAGGGAGGGCTCAGAGCAGGGCCCAGGCTCTGCTCCGTGGGGCCCAGCAATGGCACCAGAGGAAGGGGCAGGAACTGATGCCCAGGAGGTTCCACCTGGACATGAGGCAGAACTTCTTCCCTGGGCAGTGACTGAGCCCTGAACAGATTGTCCAGAGAGGGTGTGGAGTCTCCTCACTGGGGATATTCCAAAACCAGCTGGACACAATCCTGTGCTCTGGGATGGCCCTGCTGGAGCAGGGAGGTGGGACCAGCTGACCCACCATGGTCCCTTCCAACCTGACCCATCCTGGGATTCTGTAACAGTGTGTGCATTGTCTAAACACATGGAGTAGGGTGCAGTGTTCAAAAAGTGCATACAGTGGAAATGGCTTCCCTTCTTTTGTTCTGAACACAGAATTGGCAACCACACAATGGGCTTTGTCTGAAGACCTCTGGAAGTGCTGCCATCAGACAGCATTTGGGTCCTCCTGTTTCTCAAGTCAGAAACAAGTAGCAACAAGTCTGCAGGAGATTGCAAGTCCCTGGTAAAAGTCAGAGAAAAAGGGTAGATAGCAATCTTGCACTGAGCATTCAGGAAGGTAAACTTGGAATATCTGACAAGACAGCAGTGAGATTCTTTAATGTCAGTGAAGGAGAATCTCACTGGGTCTCCACTGTTCCCCTGGAGGAACCACATCATAGCAGAATCCATATGGAATGTAGTAATTTTAGTCCTGTTATGTGAGTTTAGAGTCATGTGTCAGAAAGGTGAGTTATTTTTCTTCATTCCTTCAGTTACTTTGGAGATACTATTAAGGAAAGGGTTGAAAATTTTCTTTGTGCTGTGGATATTTCTTGGCTCTCTATTCTTGTCTTTTAATCAGTATTTTGAGGCTAGTACTCTGAATATTTAGGTTCTCTTCTTTTTAATATCACTAGCTAGTTGTGAGAAGCACATTTAGGTAGATAGCTGCTCGTGGAGCTTGAGGGTAGAGTCCTTTCCTGTTTTATAAGGGTGGGGTGGGGATAAATGCTGTGTCCTCAGAGCCCAAGCTGTGTGGGATTGAGTGCACAGGCAAGAGGTGGCCTGTCTTGCAATTTGTCCCACCAAGGAAGAGGCTTAATACATTCTTGTTCTGAATACAGTTTTGTACAAAAGCAAAGACTGCGTAGGAGAACTTAAATAAGCAGTGCAGCACAGAAAACAGAGTATTTTACTACTCAGAACTATTTTTAAAAAGCTGGCTATGTTCAAATCCATCAGGCTGGATGGGATTGATGCTAGGATGCTGAAAGAGATAGGTGATGCAATTGCAATTCTGCAGTTGCAATTCTCTATGAAAATACATCAGAGGTGTTCCTGAAAGCTAGGGAAAGGCTTTGTTTATTACACCCATCTTTTTAAGAAGAGAAAGAAAGGTAGTTCAGGGCTAGTCAGCCTTCTGCAATCCCTAGAAGCATTACAAGTATCTTGTCTCTAGTGAATTTGTTTCCAAATGTGAGAAGAATGGGAGGATAATCAAGAATAGTTGATCTACATATACCAGGGCAAGAAGTATTTGGTGAACCTGAATGCCTTTTGTAATTAAATGAACAAATATGTTGATGTGGGCATATTGGTGAATAAATTCTTTGCTGTGAGGGTGCGGAGGCACTGGCACAGGTTGCCTAGAGAAGTTGTGGATGGCCCATCCCAGGCATGGAACTTTTAGCAAATGTCACTGGTCTAATGGAAGGTGTCCCTGCCCATGTCAGGGGGATTGGAACTGGCTGATCTTTAAGGGCCTTCCAACCAAACCATCCTGTGACTCTGACTCCAGTGTTTGTTATCATCTCTCACTGAGGAAGTATATGGATGTTTAGATTAATTGAAATTTGTGTGGATATTGGAGTTCAAAGTGTAGTCTTCCATGGCTCAGTGTCTCACTGGAGACTAATAACAAGTGGTCTGTGAGGGATTGGGCCAGTGATGTCACCTCTCTGTTAATTACTTAGATGGTGAGATGGAATGCACCTGGAGAAGAGTTATAGATCACATTAAACTGGCAGGAGAGAGAGTTCACTGCATTAAGTGATAGAAATTCAATTCAAGGGGGGTCTTGAGAAGCCTGAGATTTGGCCAATAGAAAGCTCTTGAAGTTCAGGGAGAACAAACATGAAGTTCTGTGCCTGTGCAGATCAACTCCTTGAAGCAGCATAGTCTGGGAAGCAGCTGGCTGAACAGAACATTTGTGGGAAAGCTATGGGATATGATGATTGCTGCCAAGTCTGAAATGAGTTAGTGATGCATTTTCATTGCAAATAAGGCAAACAGCATAGTGGTCTCCGTGGCCAACAGGTCAGGGGAAGTAACTGTCCTTCTCAGAATTGCTGAGTACGCTGTTTTTCAGTCAGTCCTGAGGTTCCTCAAATTAAAAGCACAATGTTTAGAAAATGGAGAGAAGACTACTAAAGTGATTCTGAGCCATGGGAACCGTAAGTAATGAAGAGAAATCAGGGTGTTTTAGTCTGGCCAAAAAAAAAAAAGAGGCAAAGAGGCCATCTTACAGAAGCCTGCAGCTTTTTGACAAATTCTTATGACTGTGGAGATGAACTGTTTGTGGCAGATTGTGAGAACAAGGAACAACTGTCACAAATTGCAGCTCAGACTGGCCATTAGGAGATGTTCAGACTGGTCATTAGGAAAATGTTTTTCACCACTGAGTAGCACAAAAGTTTTAACATGCCACCCAGAGAGGTGGTGGAATCCTTCCTTGGGTGTTTTTGAGGCTCAGCTGAACCAAGCTGTGGCAGACCTCATCTAGCACTGGTGAGAGTCCTCCTCCAAGCAGAGAATCAAACTGCTGATCTGCAAAGAATCACAGCAGGGTTTTTTGTGTTTTTCTGTGGTTCTGCAAAAGACATCAGGGCTGAGCAATCCAGAGAAAGAATTCTGTTACAGCTGTGACATTCCTGTGTACACGAGGATGAATCTGAAATGGTGGACAATGGAAGTCCTTCTATAAAGATTTCCTCCTTACTGTCAGCTTGAAATGTATCCATGTACTAGGAGTCCTTAACTCTGCATGAGATGTGGATTATATTGCCTAGCCATTTTAAAATTCTCTGCTCTTTTGACATGCCTTTGGAATAAACACACCAATGTTCACGTGAACACAGGAAGCCAAGTAATTTGTATTTCATCAGAATTATTTCATTTGAATTATTTATTGAGTATTATGTCTACTGTAGTTATTACTTCTCTCTTTTTAGGTGTTCTAGAAACTGTAGAAATATAGAAATCTGGTTTTGAAACTTAATTTGTCAAAAGTAAGAAAGATGTGAGAAAATCAGCTGTCAGAACCATAATAGATATGCTTTCACCCACTGATGTTGATGATTGTTTTCAAGTGAGTTGATCCTTGTTTTAAATCTGACTGTGATTGATTGCAAGTGCTGCAAGATTTAATTGAAGAGGCCAACTTGTGGAAAGGTGAAAAAGTAGTCAGCTAAAAGCCAAGATAATTAGGAGCATGATGTTATCAGTAATCCAGGGCAGGAGCAAAGACAGACAGAATGGGGTCAACCTTTGACAAGCTAGAAAGAAACACCCAAAGTCCTGGTTCCCCAAACCCACAGCCCAAGTCCCATTGCCAGAAACCTGTGGGTGGGAATTCCCTCCCTTGAGGCTGGCCAGGAAAAGATGTTGCAATGGTATGTTGGTCATCCTTCATGTTTTACTGACTCTCAGATAAACACTGATGCCAGCTGCATCAGCGGTAGGAGCATGCAAATGTACCTGTGTTCACTTCAGGGCTGATTGCAGTTCCAAACCAGTTATATTTCTTTCACTTACTGCCTTAGCCAAGAAACCCTGCAGACCTAAGTCAAGCCAGTTTAAGGAGGATCAAATCTCATGTAGGTTGCTTGAGATTATGTAAAGAACAGGGAGAAAACACCCAGCCAACCCCTAAATATTTTGTGTTCTGAATCCAGGAGAAGTTGGATTAGGCAAACCTGGATTTAAACTCTTGACTTTAATTGACATAAGCTGAATGAAAGTACTAAACCAAACAAAATCTTACTTGATGTGTGGTCATCATTTTCTCATTCACGATATTTCTGTGAAATACTTTCCCAGACTATGTCTGTGTGATTAAAATTAGTGTTACTCTGAATTTACTGCACTCTTCTGTGCTAAGGGTTTTGCTATAAAAATAATGCAATGTAGAAATGCTGCTCTGAGTAAATGTGGATTTCCTTCTTATGGTTGGTATTGCTATAGCAACATTTCCCTCCAAGCCATGACTGTAATTACAAAAGTTGCCATTGATCTTATAAGTAGTAAATTATATCTGTATTTAGCAATGAATTGCTAATGTCAAATTAAATAAATACCTGCTTTTCCTATTCATCCCCCACCAAGCCTCGATTTTCATTTCAACAAAATAATTTTATTTTTAGGAATTCAGTTTTTCAGTAAGTTGTTTTTAGATGTGAACACAGTTTTTAAGTCTCTGGATTCAATATGTTTATTATAGCTTAATTTAAGCAGTTTTACTGGGAAGGTTCTTATTAGGAATGTTCCTGCCTCTGCTGGATATCTTGGGGGTTAATTATGACCTTGTACAGATCTCAGAGGAGGCATACTAAAGAAAGGAAATTATTTATGTGTGGAACATCTTGAATATATATTTCAAAGAGAAAATGTTCCTGGTAAACATTTATTGTTTAAATCACTTATTCATGTAATAGGAGTATGTCTATTTTCAAATTTCTGTTTTCAGTCCAGAATTAGCAAGAGCAGTCAGAAGTAAGGGTGTGCACAAGGGGTAGGTAAGAAGACAGGATGGAAAGGTCAGTGCCTGTCTTAGTTATGCTGCCTGAAAGCAAATAGTGGGACTACAGCCAGCAGATCTCATTGTTAGACTACATGCATAAACCCACAAGCACATAGGAATTAGAATATACAAACCTGATTCTGGTTAAATCCCATACATTATGCAAGAGCATTTATGAAATGAACTTAAGAACTACAGAGTGGCAGCAGCTAAGGTAAGAGTGCTATCAATCATGTGTAATCACATTTTGCTCACGAAACTGAGGGGTCATTGTTATGAAAACAAAAGCATAAATTAGTTTTAATTTCTTGGATATGATCTGCTCTTTCTTGTTTGAGCTGCTCAGCTGGGAATTCTAAGCTTTGAAATAAATTGTAGCTTTACCTGGATTTCCTGGTTCTGTTTGTCTTGTAGTAAGTGGCTTGTTCATTTTAAATTTCACTTTGTACTTAGGCTTTAAACTGGATTTTATTTGAGAGATTCAAGGCTCTTTACATGTGATATAAATACAGTTTACTGAAGGGCCTTTGTCTTCATAGCATAGTTAAGAAGTGTTTCTGGGCCCCTCGTACCAAAGTCATGCTGTTAATATCATCCCACCCCTTCTCTTTATTTTTCAATGAGTTCTGAGAACAGACTCATCTCTGCCTCAGGCTGTAACTTAGTTGTCTCTCTCCTGAAATTGCCCCTGCAGAAGAGCCCTGCTAATGCCTCTCTCTGGGTGCTTGGTGCCCTAAACCGAAAGGAATGAAGAGATTGTTGTCATGCCATAAAAACATGTAGAGTAGAGGTAAAATCACTAATGTCTCTGGAGAGAAGGAGAGGGAGTGAAGCACATGGCTAAAGCTTTATCATCAGGGAGCATCACATTGCATGGATGATTTTTTGAGCCTCAACATGTTTTAAACAAAGCTGGTTGATGTGTGACTAGTGTCATCACCATGTGGCCGCCTGAGAGTTGTTGGAAACACACCAGTGCCTCTACATGTTATAGTTAAGCTGGTTGCCAGCTGCCTAACCCAGGAGTCAGCATGAACTTTATACACATGACGAGCATACAGTCTGTTCCGAGTTTGGAGTGTTCCCAATGCAAATTTTCTATGAACACCGGCATGAGATTACAAAGTATAATATGGTGTTTGTACAAAACAAAACTTTTTGTGAGCAGGTGTGGGTCCCAAAGGCTGTGAGCCACTTCTGACATAGGCCGGTTGAGTCTCATGCTTCACATGTAAGACTCAGTTCATTGGCCTCTCTTCTCTAAAATTCTGTCTTTATGGGTGGTTTCTCTGTGACTCCGGGGGAATTGGTGGAGTTGGAGAGGCAGTGTTATATGGGACTGTGCTGCAAGCCAGGTTTTGCCTCCCAGCCAAGCCTACCTGTGAGATGTTGGGCCTGGAATGCTCACTTTCTTCATGACTTGAAATCTTAACATAAGCCCTCAAGACCCTGATCTATCACTTCTTTCCACTATGCTCATGTGGAGTCTGCCTTTCCTGTTGGTGCTGGAATAACCTGGATGGTGTAATTTAATATTTTGCTATTATTTTTAGGTTAGTATTATTAATATTGATTTAATGTGCAATGGAATTCCAGCAGAATGAGTGATGTGCATTGGTTTATGCACTGAAGATTTTTGGTTTACTTTTTTCATAGTTAAAAAAGGTGTTTAAGTAAACTAGAGAACTTAGTAACCAGTGAAATCTTTTTTTGTGCGTCAGTGCAGGATAACTTAGGGGAACCAAAAAAGTGCCAAGGTTTGTTCTAATTTCCTACTAGACAATACATTATTTGTAACCTTAATATCATGACTACAGCAACTTTCTTTTTAAGGCTTTAGCTGGTACTTCAAAAGATAGGGCTCTATATATAAGTTTTGCTCCGCTCTCCACACTTCTTGGTCATGAATTCTGACCTTGTCAAGTGGATTGTTTTCATAACTGCTAAGCAACAGCAAAACCCCAAACCAAAAGGCATCACCAGAGCAGTAGTCTTCATTTCTGTGGCCTCCTGCCATGGGATGGAGTCAGTCTGCATGCTGCAAGTGCAACAAACTGCAGAAGCAAAATTTGGCCAAGTTTGAAAGTAAAGCTTTCTTGGTTCTCTGTGTTAAACCATCTTACTGAATTTCCTAATTGTGAGGGCATTCAGCGTGATTTTATGAACCAGAATAATTCAAAGGCTCAGTAAAGGGAGTGTACTGTCCTACATGGTAGTTACTTGGGTTGATCTAATGCCTCAAAATTGCTTTTTCTATCCTCCAAATGCCAGAGGGTATTAGTTCCTGAATGCTGCAGACTGAAAGGGAAATGCATTATCATGTTGAATATAAGTTTATTAAATGACTCAAATAAATGATTTTCATTCGGGTGTGAAGCTTGTCAACTGTATTAGTTTAGGGTTTTTTAAAGTTGTTGAAAATGCTTCATTTTCTTGCTAAAAAGTGTTATGAAATGCTGTGTAAATACAACTGCGCAGTGAACTGTCACTTTTCTTTTTAGATTTGTCTGCTGTAAATTTAGTTTTGTTTAATGAAGCCTATAAACTGAGCAGATGAGTTGGGAGTGCGTAACCTTGGAACTCTTCCTCTGTGCCTGACTCATAGACATTTTGATTTAGCTTCAGGGATGATTCTCCTTAGATTCTGTTATCCTCAAATGGCACTAATTTCGCCAAGCTTGGCTATTCAGGAAACATAAATCATGTGCTCAAAAAACATGAGAAAGCACTGAATGAGAAAACAATGGGACAAATGAGAAAATCTGTTTGAATTCCTGAGCTTTAGTCTTCTCACTGTGCAGTAATTGAGGCAAGAAGAGCAAAATTCACATGTAATCAGGGAGTCCAGGAACTAACTGGCTGTTCAATGAAAATATTACTGCAGTTATTGTTCTGTTATGCTAAGGATGGGAATACTGTAATATGGGTATCGTCTGTAACTGATTTTAGCTGCAGCTAAAACCAGTATATGATGTGTTGGATGATGTCTACTTGGTTCTTCTAGATTCAACTTTCCCCACACATAAGCTGTCAATTCAATTTGCTTACAAGCAGGGCAGTGTTTCTTTCTTTTACTTAATTGAAGGATCAAGCCACTAAAATCACATAGGGATTTACTTATTGCAAAAATTGTTGTGCTATGGGTACAAAACTTGTCAGAAAATGTAACTGTTTTAATCTTCTCTGTTCTTCTTGATGCATAATACAATGACAGCTCACCCAAAAAGATCCTGTCAAGGTCTGGCTGAACTCTGTGGAGTTTTCATTTTCATCTTTCTGGTTTGTTTGGTTTAGGGGCATTTAAGCACCTTGTTTCCTTTGGGCACAGTGTGCTCTGTGTCCGTGGTTAGTTTGCTCAAAGCTTTTACCAGAATACCAAATTTTGGTATGCAGTCAAGTGCTCTTTTGCACCCTAGACTTTGGGTGCTTGTATTTTAGAAGTAGAAAGGGATGAGAAGACAACCAACTGGTTCATGCATGAGCAAGAATTTTAATTTATCAGTTGTTTTAAAACCCCTTGTTTTCCTCAGTTTTCATTTTGAGTTTGTCTTTTAATGTTGCTGAAGATGGAAAGGGAAATAAAACAAGTTTACCCCCAGCCTCATGTGGCAATCATGTGTAAACTTCAGATTTTAGTAGTATATATCTAAACACCTTTTAGGAAATTTGGTCTGGGTAGTCACCATTTCAAACCAGATTAACTTTATGTGGCTTTATGTGTGGGATTGTGGGCATTGTGTAGTTTTATTATCTAATAAGCACCATTTAGCTGCTGGTGATTTAATCTTAATTAATGTTACAGCTCCTGGAATGATGTGTTTCAACGCAGTCATGGTGAACTTTAAATTAAGATCTAGCAGTCCTATACATAAGCATCTCCTAAGGGGTTTGTTTTGTTGGTTTTTGTTCTCTTGAGTAGGGAGTGTTTATTGTCTCAGTTCCAAGAACTTCCACGTCTAATATGTAGCATTTTGATTTACAAAACAATTCACTTGGCATTTTAATTTTCATTAAAAGTATCATGGAGTGTAATGGTTTTTAGTTACAAATCTGGATGGGCATGTAGTGCTGTAATCATTCTTTTGACTATTTGCCACAGGCCAAGTGAAATTAAATATTTTGGAACATCTTAATTTTGCTGTCTGACAAGTTTCCTCTAAGTCAAAGCAGATGGGTGTTCATCATCAGGAAGGGAAAGGAAATGTGGCATGCATAACAACAACAACAACCCAATGAGTGTCTGTTCTTTTTATGCAGACTTGTGCAGGTGCTTACAGTCTGTGTCTGATAGTGAAGTGCAAAGATCTGAAGTCCACTTAAGGTGTGAATTATCATAACAGTTAAAGAGAGTGTTTTATTAATATTTTGCTTTTAAGCATCTTGGACTTTTGAATATTTTGTGTCTTCTGTGATTCATATTTAGCTAAAGTCCTGTTATCTAAACAGGTACATATAGTCCTAAATCTCTTTGAAGTAGTAACCTTTTAGAACATTATCATTTGTGTCCAGCTGAAAGAAGTGCTTCAGATGCTGTCCTGGCCAGAAACACTTTCCAAAAATTCATGGATTTAATGAGGTCAGCCTGTCTTATTCTTTACTATATTATAGCATGCATTATGTCCTTGTAATTCTTTTACGAGCTCATTCATTATGAAACTCTTAACCATGATGTTTCAGATGAGGCCAATAAAATTAAAACCATTTGTAATTTATGAAATGTAGTCAAGCAAGCAGTGTATGTTCCAAAAATGAGTGTTGAAATATTTCTCTGGAATTGTTTTGAAGAGGCTTCCTAACAACAGATTCATTTCTGTAATGTGTTTTAAAAAAACACTTTATACTTGTAGAAAGCTTAAAAAATTACACTCTAGCATGAATTCTAGATGTAAGAAATTAAGATTCACCTGTTTCTTTTTAAAATAAATTAGTTCAGAAAACAGTACTTGAAGTGAAAAGCCATCCTGCCAGTTAAGGAGCATTTACAGCAGTTGTGTATAACATCACTTGTCTTACAGATTATTACAGTCTGCCCAGAAATAATTAATCTAGGAAAAAGAAGGTACGGCCAGTCTGGCTAAGGGATGCAACAGTTTTGGTTCAGCAGCTGTGGGAATTCAGTGCTACTCAAAACATAGACCACCAAAGGCTTTATCCCCATATGAATTGCCTTATTTCTTCTTCTACTTGTGTGAGCTTTTATTGGTGCTGAGCTTACAACTTCATGATGCACTTGGAAAAATCCTTGCACTTCATGCTCCAAGGCCTTCACCAGCTTTCCTGAGAGAAGCTTGCTCCTGCTCACCCTTGTGCTTCTGAGGGAATCTTCCAGTGGAAACAGAGTTATATAATCTGATGATGAGGTTTTTTTTCTGGTTTGGTTTTACTCTAAGAAATGGCATGTTGTTGTGTAGGGTATGGCCTAGAGCATGTTTGAATTACTGTATGGGACTTGATTTGGTAGTTGGGAGATTTGAAAAACTTCTCAAAAACCCATTAATTGAGATGACATATAAATGCATAATTTCTTTTCCTGTATTTGTGGTCAACAGAATGCTTAAACAAAACCTGTGTTTCACTCCAGGTGAGATAGTACACATTCTACCCTAAAGTACAGAAAACAGTGTCATTAATTACAAAATTATGTATCTTGGGGAGTCTGTGGTGAACCATTGAATCTATTCTCATGATTTCTGGCTGCATTAAGTACTACTCAGTTGTCCTTGCTAATTTGCAATTAAATGTAGTTTTGGATGTGGTTGGCTTTTTGGTTGTTTATAGGGTTTTTTTCCCCTTGCTAAACAGTACATTAAAGTAAAACCTCTTTATCCCAGCCATGCTAAACGTGCTTCAGTGTGATCTGAGTCAAACAAATACTTGACAACCAAGAGGAATTTCTGCTCTGTGCTTGTGGAGCAGCTAAACTTCAGGTGCCACAGACCACATCGTGGAATGGTGTTAAAAGAAACTAGTTTCCACTGAGCATTTCCCTCCAAGGCAAAAGTTCTCACTGGGAGAAGATGCGTTCCAGTTCTGCCCTAAAAATCCTACCAGAGCACAAGTGGCTCTTCTCCTAAGCCATTGCAGATCTTTGCAGCTATTTCTGGATACTGCTCTGAGATGGGAGGAACTGGGTGAATCGAGAGCATCAGTTGTGCTCCTGTTGGTAACATCTTCTGTGGCTGGGTGCTGGAAGCTGAGCCTTGACCCAAAGGGGCTGGCAGGAAGTGAAGCAGCTTGTGAGGAGTTGCCTATGCCAAGAAGTGATTCTTTCTTTTGAGGTTTGGCTGGGGATGCAGCTCCTGGAGGGCAGTACTGCTGACACGGCGAATACCGACCTGCTATTCAGAGCTGAACAGCTGATAAAAATGGGGGATGAGAGTGCAGCACTCTGCAAAATCCATGTGCTTAACTCTCAAAGCTGTTTTTGAGAAGATAAGAAAACAGAGCCTGAAGATGCCACTTCCACTAAGCTGTATGTCTGTATCTTTTAGAATTAAAGCTTCACTAGACTGTAAAAGGCCCACAAGACCTGATAAATGCGCATTTGAAAATTGGAAAGGGCAGCACCATCTCCATAATTCCTTACTGGCTTTGGAGCCGAGCACCCCTGGTATCATTTCTTTGATTCATGAGAACAGCTAAAACCTAATAACATTATGGAACATAGTCATCTCTCTAACAGGCTTCCTTTCAGACAACTCAAAAGTTTTTTAAAGCTACTGTTCAAAATTCGTTTCACAAGTCAGGCTCAGAATAGAGATAGAAAAGTTAGGAATTTTTATTTTGCTAATTCTGAGTGAAGCTGTGCAGAAGGAAAAATTCCTTGGGAAAGTCAGGTTTCAGGCTGACTTGAGAATATATTAACTTGGTTTGTCATGCTGTCTTTCTGATTTTTAACTCTGAACTGTTTCTGAATTTATGAACGTTGGACAATTTTTTTGTCATGCATTTCATTTGACCAGGAACTTCTCCCCATAAGCACCAGGGAGAATCAAAACAAACCACCTTGTCACTGTTCAAAATTGTGCCTCTGAAACTGTTTTGACATTTGGCCAGGCACCTCGGCGCTGTGTTTTACAGCTTCAGCCAGTCCATTTACATATATGGCAGAAGGGGATCTGATAATCAGATCTAGTTGGAAAAATTCCAACAAAACAACTTCTGCAAATGTTGTGCTGTGGCACATTTCTGCCTCCCTCTGAAGGATCCTCAGCACCCGAACACCACTGCTCTGTGGGCAGCGCCTGGCCCAGGACAATAGGGTGTTTGTCATGGAGAGGGAAGGGGATAAAACCCTGGGAGCCTCTGCTCCTGGGAGGCTGTGACCTCAGCCCTCAAGGCTCTCTGAAACAGAGAGCTGTAAGGGTCATTTCTGAGGATCCTTGACCTGTGTATTAAAGATATTTGTGGATTTTTTTCATGGGAAGGGCATGGTGTCAAAAGCTGAAATTACAGGTTTTGGCATCATTTAAGAAATCTGTTTGTTATTGTTGTCCTTTTTCAAATTATTTAAAAGGGTCGTGGGGGTTGTTTTGCTCCTGGAACTGTGTTAGTCTTCCTGAAAGGGCACTGCAGCCAAGAGCTGCTGGATGTTTCTTACATCTTGCTATGAATATACAGTAGTATCTTTGAATACCAATACTGATAAAAATAGTAATTACAAATAATTAAGAAATTCCTTAGGAATTATTGACTGTCCACCTACAGGAGCACAGTAGTGCTGCAAACCTGAATAGAGAATCTGGGGTCCCCAACACAGGAAGGACATGGAGCTGTTGATGCGAGTCCAGAGGAGGGACCACAGTGACCAGAGGGATGGAGCAGCTCTGCTGTGAGGAAAGGCTGAGAGAATTGGCATTGTTCTGTCTGGAGAAGGGAAGCTTTGGGGTAACCTCACTGTGGCCTTGCAGTACCTGAAGGGAGCCCACAGGAAAGATGGAGAGAGACTCTTGACAAGGGCCTGGAGTGACAGGACCAGGGGGAATGGCTTCACACTGACAGAGAGAAGCTTTAGGTTTGATATTGGGAAGAAATTGTTCCCTGTGAGGTGCTGAGGCCCTCAGGCACAGGCTGCCCAGAGAAGCTGTGGCTGCCCCATCCTTGGAAGTGTCTAAGGCCAGGCTGGATGGGGCTGAGAGCAACCTGGGAGTATGGAAGGTGTCCTTGCCCATGGCAGAGGATTGGAATGAGATGGGCTTCAAAGTATCTTCCAACCCAATCCATTCTGTGAGTTTATGACCATACAGTGTCTATGTGCCCTGCATATAAGATAAACACCTCTCTCCTAATTTGTCTAACATCTGTAAAAGGATGGAAGGTGGGATTTCTTTACATCCCTGCTGGAGCACTAACTCTTTTTTTTTTAACTCTAAAGGTTTTTGGCTCAGTTGAACAGTTGTTAAAATTAATGATCTTTGGAATTAGTGATAAATGTACCTCTTAACCACAGTGCAATCATGACTCTGTCTTCAGGCTGACTTACTACTTTTGTCTTCTTTCACATATACATCTCTCTTTTTAAAAATCCTGATAAAACTTTAATTGTCCCAGTATTGTCCCACATGTTCTGCCCTTTAGCAGATCTCTGGGATGGAAATGTACTTGCTGCAAAGTCAAATGTGAATAAACTAGAAAAGAGGTATACACATTTTTCCATTTGTGTTTGTTCCATGCCATGTGTTTCCTGAAACATCATATTTATTTATTAAGGGATTATTTTATTTGTACTGGTAAGCATTAGAAAGATGAGCAAGAATGCTTTCTTTTACCATCTTTTGAAGAATTTTCACCACAGAAAAGGAAAGAAGAGAAGGAATATGTTACTTTTTTTTTTTTTAACAACCAAGTATTATGCAGTAAAAACTGCCTTGGCTTTTAGCAGATGTGGTATTTTACCTTTCTGATGAAAAGCAAAAGTTCTTAATGTTTATGCAGCATCCCAGCATGACAGGCTTAAAGAGAAGTAGACCCCATGTGACAACAGGAACACCACAGGAACGTCATCTTGTGTCTCAGTGGTGCTAATACATCAAGATTGTTGTGACCTCTCTGTCAGAGAACCTAAAAAGATAATTGTGTTTAGTGATAGCTGTTTGTTTGGCTTTCTGGGGGTTTTTCTTTCATCTTGAACTCTGTTTAATTTTATATTTTTCTTTAAGCTGTGTATCTACCAATATAGAAAAATGAGAGTATTTTCTTTTTTATTTATTAATAAATGCTGGCGTGAAAGCTTCAAGGGATGAGGCTAGGTTTAGATAAGAGTATGTAGGCGTGGTAACATGAGAGCAATCTTGGATTACAGCATCAAACCTAAGGGCAAAGACATGGAAAATTCAGATAAGTACCAAGACTTGTCATCTGCTCCATTTACTGACTGTTTTATGTGTTTCATACTGCCCCAAGCTAGGATGACATGAAAAACAGAAGGTACCAGCATCTATAAAATCTTGAGCTGAGGACCTGATGTTACTCTCCTTGCCTTCCAGTCTCAGCACCTGGTGTGGTGCACAGTATGAACTCCTTCCTTTCCCAAGCAGTAAATTGGTGGAACTGGCATAAGCAGTGTTGCTGAACCTTTATAGATTTGTGGAAATTACAATATCTTTGTGGAAAATCCAGTTTATTACCTATATTACAATATACCTCTCTGTCCCTTCTACCTGCAGATTCTGGCAGTGATTCATAGACCCCCACAGGAGTCTCTGTGTCTGTGGCCACAGTCATGGACCTGGATCAGTGGCAGGAAACCAGAAGAGAGATGTTAGGAAGGAATAATGTTTGTTGCTTGCTAATTTGATAGTGTCAGGCTGAGAACATCTTTATTGTAAACTATGCAAAGAGTGATTTCCAGCAGAGAAAACTGAGCAGCTGTTCCTTTCCTGGCTCTCCTTGCTTCAGAGCCACTGATTTTGCAGGTCAATATTACCTGGAGTTTTATTGTCATTCACGTGTAGTATGTGCACCAAGAAAATCCACTTGCTGGAGATGGTAAGAATATCACTGTTTCCATCACCTGTCCACCTGCAGGACAGGAAAAGGAATGAGGGCTTTTTAAACTTGGGAGATAAACTAAGTTCCTTTTCCACAGTAGCTGGAAAGATGAAAACTAAAAGGCAGCCAGACAGGGATAGCTGGAGGCATTTGCTCAATGCTGTTTAAAGATGTTTCATAGAAATACCATGGAAGGGTGGGAAGCTTAATTAGAAGTTCTTAACAAGTCATAAATCTTTCTTAAAAATAACTTGTAATGCGGTTTCCTAGAAGCATTTCAATGTATCTGAGAAATGGAAGGAATCCTGCTGTGATTGACTTTTTATGTAATGCCATATTTTCCATAAATGAGGTCTACAGAAAGTTTTTCCTTTGCTTCCTCTCCACTCCAATATCCTAAAATAAGCAGATGATATATTGTAGATTGCTAGCTTGTGCCTCTTTTAAAATTTTTGAATAGCAAGTATTAAAATAGATTTTTCATTTCCATGCATGTTTTCCTATTAGCAAAAGAAGATTACAAATACATATTTAGAGGTATGGGTTTTGTTTTTTTCCCAGGTAGCTTACTATAAAAGCTCATGTGATACTGTGTCACACTGTGTTTGTCAGATAGGTACACATAATTAATTACAAAACTGCCATACATAAATTATTGTTCCTGCCATAATGTGTTAAGTAGAACTAATTGGAATATATTTTCTTCCAGATATGCATACTTTCATTTTCAAAACTTCCTTCCTTCCAGCTACTGTTTTAAATAGTTGGGCTTTTTTGGTCAAGAACTATTTCATTGCTTTATATTGATGCAGACTTAAATAATGGGTTCTGGGCCCATGGCTGCAGTTTAGTGATGTGAATTGGAAAACAAGGTTTTCTGCAGCTTTCTGAACTAAGCAGGTAAACTTTCTGAAACAGAATAAGAGAATGAAAAACACTATTTCTCTGATAGAAAACAAGTTGTTATTTTCTGCCAGTCATGATGTCACCTCCTTGTTTTTTAGATTTGTATGGCTTCTTAAACTGAGAGTTGCACCTTTTCACCCCTGGAAGGGATAGTTTCAGTCCTGTAAATGTACCTATAAAGAAACTGCAGTCTTAAATCACACAAAGGAAATTACCTGATTCACAGTTATCTCCATTTGTTAGGTGAAGCCCAAATGCCTACAGAATACCAAACTGTAGGAATACCAAGGGGAACTTCTTAAATCACTGAAAAAATTAGTAGCACCAAAGTTGGAGCTGTAAACTGTTTCTTCCAAGAAGAGGCTACAAGGTAAATGTCCTCACTGAGAATGATCACTGTGTGCACTTGGTTGACATTTTTCCTGTTGTTTTCCTTGTTCTTTTTCCTTAAAACACCAGTAGATATGTGTTAGTATAAAAACCTCTGCCTGCTGGCTCTTTTTCGTCTTCCTCTCCAACCTGATCAATCTAGTAGTAAGACTGTAATTAAAAATCAAGTTTGTAGGGGCTGTAAAGTGGGAAGGGCTATGCATCTCATATCAGATACCTGTAATATATTCTCCCACCTTTATCTTCCTCTTGATGTCACGCAACAGCAATAACAAAGTGATAAACACTTCATCTCATCATCCTCCACCCTTCCATAAGAATCACTGGTTGCTATGCATGGTCTTACCACTCTGTCGCTTTATCAGCTGCTATCATCACAGCCATTGTATCAGCCTCAAAATGGTAATCTGCAGCTTTGATGTTTGTACTGGTTGCTTAGATTTTCCATGGCACAGTGCCTTCCTTTTGTCAAGTGAATTCTGCAGTACAGGGGCCTGCTCGAGTAGATGAAGGTGCCAGCTATTCCTTGAGGTATGAGCCCCAAGGCAGCCCTTGAATAGGAACCAGAATCCTTGCGTGACGCAGGGGTTTTTATATCCTGCTTTTCCATGAAGAGAGAACGTGATCTAGATGTAGCTGTCAGAAGGAAACTGCTCATCCTTGCACACTAGCAGGACAAGGATGTCTTCACTGGGCAGTGCTCTACAAACTACATTACAAAGATGCTGATGCACAGATTCAGTCCACGTTGGGATTGCTTAAAAAAAAAAATCGCCTTTCTATCTATCCACATCCTGTGGGTGCAGCAGCACACGCCCATGATAAGGCAAAGTTCCTAACATAATTTGAGGCACCTGTGAAACACTGGAGGCTGTAACAAAGACTGCAAGATAGGTGCAGACCAAACAAGTTACATGAACTTGTGGGTGAGCTCTGGAGTACTCTTTGTGCCTCTCTGGGGCTTTTGAGGGCAGTGTCACAATCAGTCCTTTGCTCATGTAACGTGAATGGTTCAGCCAGGTTTGTGTCGAAGGTGTGATGGCATGGAGAAGCAATGCAACCAGGGAACCTGCTTCCAGCAGCCCCTTCTTCCTGCAGCCTCCTGGGGAAGTGCTGCTCTTGTTACCAAATCTAGGTTGTGGAGTCCCGTATGCCAAGTGAGGGAAACACTGTTGGGACAATTGTTGTATTATTCTGAGGGTCTCTAGCTAGCCAGCCATCTGCTTTGCTCAGCAGTTGCTTCCCAGATACAGGATATGGAATCACAGAATTATAGAATGGTTTTGGTTGGAAGAGACCTTAAAGATCATCTTGTTCCAGCCCCCTGCCATGGACAGGGACACCTTCCTCTAGGCTGGGTTCTCCAAGCCCCACTAGCCTGGCCTTGAACATTTCCAGGGAGGGGGCAGCCTCAGCTTCTCTTGATAAACTGTTCCAGGACTTCACCACCCTCACAGGGAAGATTTTTTTCTTACTATCTAATCTAAACCTACTCTCTGACATTTTGAAACCATTCCCCCTTGTCCTGTCAGGCACTTGTCAGTAGTCTCTCTCCATCTTTCCTGTTGGCTCGTTCAAGTACCAGAAGGCTCCAATGAGGTCACCCCAAAGCCTTCTCTTCTCCAGGCTGAGCAGTCCCAAGTCTCCCAGCCTTTTCTCATAGGAGGCTAAGAGAATTTGAATAATACAACAATTGGGAGCAGATAATTCATCTTTCAACAGCCCTGTCAGTGAAAGATACATGAAAAATGAGTTTCTTCTATGGTGTGCGGAGTCGTGGGCCGCAGTGTAAAAAGGCAAAATGAGTGTCTGTAATACTTCATCTTGTTCCAGTGGAGGGGAGTCTTGTCCTTCTTTTCTCTGGTTGCTTATGTCCAACAGGAAATGTCACTGAGGCTGTGTTAATGATACTTAAGAATAAGATTGTTGGAGTCAAGAGGGTTTTTTTTTTTAAATTATTATTAAAATTGCTACATCTTTGGAGTCTCTGCGGTCTTACTAGGGTTGAAGGCACATACATAATATAAGCTTATTATTCCAAGAGGCTAAAATAACACAAGCAGTTTCTAAATTTTCCATTGATTAAAGGAATGTTTAATTAACACAGGAGATACAGAAAGGGAGAGTCCTGTTCTTGATAGCATTTTGCAAAGATTGCAGATAGCAGCGCATCTATTAAGTGTCCTCCACCTTGCTACACCACAACACGTGCACTGGCAGGTAAGAAGAGCCTGGAGATAAATGAAGAAGCTGCATTCCTTTGTGGATTTGGAGGGAGAAGCTAGAACCCGAGAAGTTACTCCACACTTTGATTTTTCACACCCGTTTGATGAGGAGGAGGAGGGGGGGAACACATTGCAACTCAGATGCGGATGGCTGGAAACATTTCTATGCCTCATTCTGGGCCAGCTTCGCCAGTTCTTCTGAATTTTGTCTGCAGGTGCAGGGACGGAGCTGGGCAGAACAAAAAGAACCTCCTTCTACAAGTTTTCTTTCTGTTTTCCTTTCCTAAGCAAGGATTAGTTGGTTTCCTACAGTATTTTGAAACATGAAAGAAAACAAACTGTCTCTGTGCGGATTACACAGGTGAAGGTGCAGTTGTTGGATAAGGATTATTTGCCATTAGAATTCAGTGCTATCTGAAAAATCAGAGAGGAAAAATTACTGGCCTGTGACTTTGAGGAGGGAGGCTGTTCTGGTTGAGGAGGGAAGTGGTCTGGGTTCTCAGCCCACCTTTCCCCAAGTGATAAAGTGATAATACTTAAAGAAAAGCTGTTTAACTTTTTGAATTTTGAAATAAAACAGTTATGGTCCTCTATCCTTTTCAAAGTCTGCTCATCACCCTGAAGTACTAAACCTATGACATATAATTAACAGAGTTTTGAGAATATCTGTTCATTTTAGAGAGACAGCAGTGACAATTCAGTTGCTTGTCTGTTGTGGCTTTGCAAGTGAGATGGTGACTAAGATATTCTATGGTTTGCCTCTCAATTTCTGCTCAAGGAGCAGATACCAAGTCTTGTGGGAGCATCAAGTGTTGAGCTGTCTTCCTTGCACACCAGGACAATGCTGTGGCTGCTCTAGTAAACACATCACCCAGGTTTTGCATTAAACCAAGCCTGCAGACCTGGCTCTTCCCAGCAGGTAATAAGGTGCATGAGTTCTGTTCTTTGGTTAGTCCTGGCCAAACTCTCCTCACCTTAGGAGAACTTCCTGTATTGCCAGCCAGCTGCTTTTGAAAGAGTCCTAAGCCTCAGAGTTGGAAACAGGTTTGTCAGCCAGCTGGGATTCGAAGCATATGTTTCACTTCCTGCACCTCAGTGATGTTTCATTACAGAGTGCATCACAGATGCCTTCCTGCTCCTACACCCTTTTTTCTTGCAAAATTTCATCTCCCTCTCACTTTTGCTTCGGATCCCTCCTGCTCTCTTGTCAGGACAGCAGTGTTTCCTGTTAAAGGAACCAATCTAGGAAGAAAGTCCTAGGTCAGTTGTGGTGAAGTATCAATTTACAGTGGGTACAAAGCACTTTAATCTCTGTAGCCAAAATCAGATCGTATCCATCTAGATTAGACACAATAGCTGAGATACCTGTTTCCAGGTGGATCAAGCTGGGGACAGATCTCAGGATGAGGGCTGACCTGTAATGAGAAGCTTTACTGCCTCTTGTCACCGTGCCCTTCATAAGACAGTAGACATTATCTTAGGCTTAACACACTAACACTACTCACACTGCTGCCAGCTGTAACGGAGCCTTTACCATAGGAAAACTCCCCCTAAACATATATTCCAGAAATGAAACAAGGCTTTTACCTTTCATTTTGTTATGAGAAAACCACCAAAATTCTAATAGATTTATCTAAAAATATTGTATACTTTGAGAAAGGAAATAACATGTTTGTCAAAATCCTTTATGTACCAGCACTGAGTAAAACTCAGTTGTTTGGCAGTTTCTTATAATACTGATGCTATGGATTTGATCTTTTCTCCTTGTTGCATTTCTCCTAACCAAACTGCATTTGTTCTCCTTGGGAAAATCTTATGTTCCTGTTGCATTGCCATGGTACCCACGTGGAAAGACTTCCAGTAGGCAGAATTTACTCCTGTATTACACACTTCCTCATCAGAACATTGATTCAAATTAAGTTGTGACAAAGCAAAAAGAAGTTTTGTTATTGAAACTTTCTCGCAGTTGCTGACAAAGTCCATTCTGACAATGCAAANGTTTTGGGGTGTTTTTTTGGTTTGTGTTAGTGTTTTTTTAAGTTGTCTTTACAGAACTCTGCTCTTTGGTGTTGCTGGTGAATAGGGCAAGGTCAACAGGTAGGCACGGGAAATGGCTGAGGCATGAATTCTGATTTGAAACCTTCATCCTGTAACAGCTTCATTGAGTCAAAATATGGTTTGACCTATTAAAAATTAAGAGTCTTCCTGGTGAGGAGGAGGGATTGTCTCTGTGTTGCAAAAACCCATTTCCCTGAATGCAAAATGGTCAAAATAGGAAGGTACTGCCCACAGCTCTAAGTCTTTTGCAGCCCTAAATGTTGCACATATTCATACTTGTGTTCTCTCTTAAAAATCACATCTGTTTGCTTGCTACCTGGGGTTCTTCTTCATGCAGATCCGAAATGACTGCCCCAGCATTCAAATCCACTTCTCTGCTTGGCTTGGGGCAAGCAGCAGGATGAGTTTGCTCCAAGCCTGTTATTTTTGCTGGCTGAGGTGCTCCCTTCCCCTTATGCAAGGAGATTGCTGTTAGATGGAGATGTTAAAATAAGAGGGCTAAGATGTTGTGTCTGTGCTGCACCTTAGTCTGGCACAGTCTGAGCTGAGAGCTTCAAAGGGGCATCCAAAGTGTCAGCTGGCACATGGGTTAAACAGCAGTGTTAATTAACTGAGGAGCAGTGCTGTCTGGAGGGGATTTTAGCACTCCTGGTGCTGGAAGCAGCTTGATCACAGCTAGACCAGGTTATCCCTGCACTCCTTTGCTGCTTCAGGGTCATCTCAGGATGTTCTCCCCTTGGCTGATGGTTTGGATGCTACAAATGAAAGGGTTTGGTAAACACATCTCTCTCTGTTTTGCTTTGGTGAGTGTATCATGTCTTTAGAGCACTGACAATGCTGGGATTGCCTTGGGGCATTTTTGTTTTGTTCAGTCTGGCACAGATTGGTTTTTTTCGGGTTTTTTGTTTTCTTACACTGGTGTTTTGGTTTTTTATTAGTTAAAACAATGGATCTGGTTTTAGTGTGTGACAGAAGAGCATTGTGTGAAGAGTGCTATTAAGAATGGTAGTTGTAGAATGATATGTGCTTGTTGTGTTTTATTGTTTTGAAAACAAACATGCCCCTCCTCTCTAGCTGCAATCTGCTGATTCAGCTGACGAAGCAAGGTCAGCTTTCATCTCTCTTTTTTCCTTTCTTCTTGTAATCTAGAAATATTTTAGAATATTCATTGTTTGCTGCCAGAGAGCTTTGTGCTTTCCTTCTTAGCCTTGCGGTCACCCAGGACTCCTGGGTGCTTTCTGCTACTTCTGCTCCACATCCCACCACATTTTTAGCTGAAGCAGGTGAAAAAGGCCTAATAGTTGGGAGAGAAGGAGGAAGGTTACAGGTATCCAGTCAGAGGAGGCAGGGCTGCCAGCAGCAAGGGGATAGATTGAATTAATTTGCATTCGTGTGACAGATTTTAAAACTGGCCAGTGACCCAGTGGTCAACACGATGGTCACTCCCATGCAGTGACATGGGACTTGCCTTACCCTTCTCTGGGAGGGACTGCAGGGATTCAGGGCAGAGAATGGCAGTAATTCAGTCACTTCTGGTGACATCAGATTTCTGAAGAGCGCAGCTGGTGCTCAGCAAAACAAGTGTGTCCTCTGACAGGAAGAGTCAAAGACGTGCACGGAGGGAAGGCCCCTGGTCCAGGGGGGGAGATGAAGGTGTTACCTCCTCTTGATGAAGAGAAGGAGGTAACACCTTCCATGTCAGATAAGATGTCTTGGGCAACAAAGATTTCAAGTCCTCTCCCAATGAGATGACTGTTGCAATTGAAAACAGACAAATCCACGCCTTTTTTTTTCCAGGCTGTTGTGAAAAAATGAGGAGGCGTTTCTGATGGTGACAGGAGGGTCGGGTGGCTTGGTGATAGGGCCTGAATCCTCGGTTCTGTTGGAAGGAGCAGTCCTTCACCAATGTCTGCATTGGAGCCAGGATTTTTCAGGTTTTGTGTCTTTTACCATCTGTTAATCTTGTGAGGGGATTGGGAAAGAAATCATTGCTAATATTTGCAGTTACAGTTGAGAATTGTCCACCAGTGACTGTAAGATAAGAACTATTTTCCCTCATGAACTTCCTGGTCGTGTGTACCTCTGGTGGCAGGTGACGGATGGCAACGTAGCTGTTAGGGCACTCAGATAGATGAGCAAATTTGGAAAGCTGCCCTGCCTGAACAGATGTTCCTTTGCACAAACAAGTTTGGAAAGCTCCTCTGAATGGAGAGTACATAAAGATCACCGTGTTTTATAGCTCTGACTTTCATGTCATGGAGATCAATAATTTTGAGAAGGGAAAACTTCATGAAGTTACTTCTACTGTTGCTCTAATTTAATCAACGAGAAATAGAAAAAGCACCCAGCTATGAAATAATTAAAAGTGACAGGCCTGTCATAGGATTTTATCCTATTTCTATCCCTTTCTAGACACAGCAAGAAGATTATTGTAATGAAGTAATGAGTATTTTACTTTGTAGTGATGTTTGGAGTAGAAAAGTTCAATGAAAGATTGATAGTATTATACTCAGATGACATTGAAATGGTAAATATTGCACTGTTAGGAAATAAGTCAATTTTCAAGCTTTCCAACATTTGAAGTGTTTCTTTAAAAGCTGACTTTTTTTGTGTGTCTGAAAGTAGTTGTAAAAGCAATACCCCACTGACTTAAACACGCTGCTGCCACCCAAACCTTTGCAGTGAATTCTGACTCCAGCTCTCATCTCCTGCGTCCCACGCGTGCCTTTGTGTTGGTGTAACTTCTGCTCATGTGAGTGTGTATTGCTGTCTTCGAATGTGCTTGCTAAACACCTGGCCTGTGGAAGAGTTCCTTTGTTTTCTTAGGAATTACAACAGAACTTTGTAATTTCTGTTGCTGCCTTTGGTAGATTCTAAGCTTGAGAACAGAGGAGCAAGGTCCAATGGATTTACTTAAGGATTAAATATTTATATTGTATCAGGGTTTTCAAAGAGCTCCCTACTTAACTGTTCCCATATAAAACCATAAACGGACCAGACCTTAAAGAAAAAAGTGTTCCCCTAACAGTGCCAAAAGATTAAACCCAGTATTTTTAGTATATACTTGGTGACAGAGAAAAAGCCTGGTTCCTCAGTGCATGTGAGGACAATCTGAGGCTTGTACAGGTTCTGCCAGTGGTTATCCAGCAAGTTCCATTTCTAAGTAGATGCCTTTCTGACTTATGAATTAGAAGAGCTCTTAAATCTAGGCTTGCATCAGTTTGACTTATTGACTCAGGAGTGTTCCTAGGCCTGCCTGTAGCTGCCTGCCTCAGTCTTACCGAGTTTCCAGGTGAATGCTGTTAACCACTTAATTTGTGTCTGTTATGTGTCTCCCCAGCATGTATCCTGTTTTCCTTACCCTTCTGTGCTTCCTGCCCCCTCCCTGGCCTTAGTGCAGTATCAGTGCTTAATTCTGCACAGCACAGCCAAGCTTCCCTTCCCAACACGCAGGCAGATTCATCCCTACATTCCCTCACTGAAGAGAGAGGCAGCCTAAGAACAGGTTTGATGCTGTGTCAGTGGTTTGAAGGAAACATCACTCTGATGTCAGTCACTGTGCTTTAATGTTATTTTTAAGACCTACAGATTTTTCTTTTGCCACTCTTAAGTTAGATGAAATCCGTTTGTGTACCAGCTCTCTGGGAGTACCAAGAGCCTCCTTGTGTAGGAAGAGCTGCAGATAAGGGGGTTTTTTTAGATGGCTTTAAGTGTAATTTTATCTGTGGCATGTTCACCAGGACAGGTGAGGAAATCCTGTCTCAGACAATGATGAAGTGTAGGTTGCATTTCAACAGTGATTTCTGTTGTTACTTTTCTAAACTAACAGTCGTTTTGGAGAAAGAATGAACAAACCAGTTCACACTGTGTGCAGCTGCGCTGGCAATTTTAGCTGTTTCAGTTTTGGAGTTGGAAGAAGAAGGTTATGCAAGTCTCAGGCTCTACAGCTACAGAATTGTCATACCTAATAGTAGAAAGTCATGAGTCATATTATCATCCTGTTCCATTTTCCTGCCTCCAAAGAGATCTAACACGCTTAGAAGTTGGGTGCTTAATGATATCCTTAGAGATTATTAACTTTGCAGGACAGGCTCTTTAACTGGTCATTCTGGTACAATTAGAAAATTAGTATTTCAAGTGCACAGAAAAACACTCTTCTTTTCTGAAGACTCCTCAGAGGTCAGTGCCTATACTTGTCCTCCCTTAACCCACGTGCTGCTTTCAGTCCTCAGCGAGCTCTGGCTGCACTCGTAGTCACCCTCTCTCTTTCCTCTCCTCTCGCCATGTGGCCTTCTGCACACTCTGTTCACAGCTCCCTGGGGGACACAGCTGGTGTGTTAAACTGCTCGGTCAACAATGCCTTGCCCTCTGCTTCTCACTCCAGATTGTTCCTCCTCCAGTTTCCTCTGGAATCCCTCCTTAGAACCATAGAATTTTAGAATCTCCTGACTTGGAAGGGACTCACAAGGACCATCCAGCCCAGCTCCTGGCCCTGCACAGACATCCTAACAATCCCACCTTGTGCCTGAGAGCATTGTCCAAACGCTCCCAGAGCTCTGGCAGCCTTGGGGCCATGACCATGGGGAGCCTGTTCAGTGCCCCACCATCCTCTGGGGGAAGAACCTTTTCCTGATATCCAGCCTAAACCTCCCTGCCACAGCTCCAGCCTGCAGGATGCAGTCTGATTTTGTCAATTGCCATAATAACTTCACTCAGCAATTGCTCAGCATCTTCAGCAACTCCAGCAGATGTTTTCAGTTTCTCTATTTGAGCAGCTAAGAACAAGGCTTTTTTGAGAGCTGGGCAGCAACTAAAATTGTTCTGCATGTAGTTTGTTAGAAGTTTCTTGCTTTTCAGTGTTCTTTTTATGTCAGAGGGAATGCTCCCAAACCCAGGTACATTCCAGCCCCAGTTACTAGCCACTGAATGCATGCTAAAAAAAAATGAAATCCACCAGAGCAGATCTTTTCTGCTCCTTTTTTTTTTTTTTTCCTATGTGATTTCTGTCTCCTTTGATCAAATTCCTTATTCTTTTATTAGATTAAGAAATCTAAATTAAATACAGCACTATTTCTCTACCTAACAATGATGCAGTGAGCTGGAAACCGCTATGTATGGCTTAGATTAGAAAAGAATAATATGCGGAAGAAGTAAGTAAAATTCATAAAGCTTTTTTGGATTTGACTTTGTGAAATGTTGTTCAGAAAGAGAGCATAGAAATAGAATAAAGTCCAGTTGTTGTTGGGTCTAGTCTACCCAAGGCCATTCTTGAGCCGAAAGCCCTATCATGAAGTTAAATTAATGATTACAGTGCATATTGTAATAAATATTACCAGGTGTCCTGCACCTTTGACAGTTCTGAAAGTAGATGCACATGCTTTCCCTTATTCCTTAACTGTGCTTTTATGTGGGAAAGTCAGAGGATGAAAATCAAAAGCTGTAGGGTGATATGAAATAACTTTATTACCAGCAAAGATGCATTTCGTACATGGCAGCTATATTATGGTACCATTTCTCTGCAGTCTTTTACAGAGAACCCAAGAATTCTAAGTTTTAGCCATGCAGGTTTCCCACTTCACAGGGCTTTTAAATGTTGTGTCTTTCTGTGATTTGACTTAATGAAGAAAAGTAGAAAAGGCCAGGTCAGGTGGATGACACAGGAAGCAGCATTACACTGAAAGTCCTTTACAGCTGCCTCTGGGAATGCTCTAGGGAAGCAGCAGATCCTCTATATTTATTTTAAAAGTGAAATATTTCAGAATTAAGGGAAAAAGCACTCAGAGGAGAAGGAAAGAGATGTGCAGAAAAGGAGGAAAAAGCCCAGAGCAGCACAAGCATCATGGAAAGACAGAGAATGATCAAGACAAGTAAAAAATATTTCACAAAACAAAGGCAAAATTTATTTATCTTTTGGTGGTCAGGAAAATATTTTCCCTTAAAAACTTCTCAAGACAACCTTTCAAAAAACAACTTCCTGACCCATACCTTTTTGCTTTTGTTTTGTTAACACACCAGAACATCCTCAATTAAACATGTTCATTTATTTATTTGGTATCTGAAACACTTGTTCATCTCATTTCTCTGCTCTAGGTGCTGATTTTTTTCTTACTTTTTGTACTCTTTCCTTTACACTTTTTGGGCCTTTTTGGGGCTAGTGTCAGTAACAGTAAAGTAGTATTATGTAGTCATTCTGCTCTTCCATATGAGACCTCAAAGTTTAGGGCCAAATACTTCTTGATCCTTATATTTTCAGTGGGTAGAAAGAGGAACATCCAATAAGGAGAGTCAGAGTTGCTTTCCATTGGTTTTTTTTCTGTCTTTTTTGTTTTTTTTGTACTTTGGGCTGTCCACATTACTGACCTTTAGTGACAGCAGCAGCCAGAAGGAAGAGCACATGGCTGTGCATGGAACAGAGCCACTGCTCATCCCAGCTTCCCACAGAAACCTTCATGGAAATACCATTAGAGTACTAGGATTACAGTCAGGATTTTCATTCTGATAAAAATGAAAAATAAAACACTTCAGAAAGATGTAAAAATCTGCTCCCAGGGTAAAAGGAGTAGAATAAGCCAGGTTATAGGCTGTGGCTTCCAGAGGGCAGAGACAAAGCCTTTTTTTCTGAATCAGTCTCCCTGCTCGGACACTCCCTGGCTTTAGTCATTCAGTAGCTATTTGGAGGCTTTCCCAATACGGGAAAGATAAAAATATTTGGTCTTGGTTGTCATTAAATAGGCAGTGTTCCCTCGATGAAAAGGAATTGTTTTCTGGGGAGCAGGTTGAGGCAGGAGACTAAGACATCTCAGGAAAGCCGTTCTGGCCAAAATAATTATTGGGCTCCATGGTAACCTATTGCTCAAAACCAGGAATTGTCATACTCAGAATCTAGGTGTTTGATTAGTACACTAAAAACAAAATAAACTGTAGAGAAGTTGCATAACTCTGTGAAACTCAGTGGTTTTGTAAGTATTTTTATTTCTTTCTGGATAGAGTTCCTTATTTAGCTTGGAAAAATTAGCTACATGGAAAATTAGCAGTATTTATATCTGTCTATAATATCTAAGTTGTTTTTGCCTAAGCTACAGGATGATTTGTATTGAGTTTTGTTTCTTTTTCATCATCTTCATTAGTGCTAATGAAGGCTGGTTTTAAGGTCTGTATTTGGGATATTTGCCAGAGGCCAGTGTATAGCAAGCAAAACTGAATGCCAGCCCAGAAGAGAAACTAAACTTTAGCTCCCCTTTCCCCTTTTATGTGTTTGTTTTCTTCTTACTTGTCTTTTTCAAAGGAAAAAGGCTATGAAATGTGGTTACAATCAGGGTAATATGAAACACAGAATTACAGAAATGCATAATGGTTCATCTTCCACGTTTGGAAGTTTCTTTCTCCTTGCCCATCCTGAAGATGGTCTCGACATTTGCCTTTTATTGTCCATGGGTCTATTCTCATTCTCCATGGTATTCCCAGAATACCAGATTATTTACTTCCAGTCAACAAATGCATTCAGGCCCCTTGGATGCTTCCCGACCAATGCCACACTGCATCTTCCTCTACTCCTTGTAACACTTTCTCCTTCTATGAGAAGAAATCCCTCTATGAGACACAGGCACCTGAGAAGTCTAGAGCACAGACTTACAAATCGTTATTTTCTAGATGTAGCAGAAATTAAGAGAATTTCCTCTACTGAAGTTACAGTTTCTATCCAAATACCTGTGAAGGGACATCAGGACTTAGGTAATTTAGCAGCAAAAAAGAGAACTAACTTATGGAACCCTGGTTTTCTCACATCCCATACATCAGTGTTTGTCATTTTTGTAAATAATGACTTATTCCCCTCAAACTGGGCAAAAGCAGCTGATGCATCATCAGATTTTTTCAAAGGTTTTGTTATACTGGAGTATGGGATGTGATTTGCCAACAGTGCATGAACAAAGAGAAGGAGAAAGCAAAATGGAGAAAAAACAAGAGAGTGATAATTAGAAAAAGAAGACCTATTTCAAGTACTTTCACATACTGTATAAAAACATAACATTTAAAATGTATTTTAAATATAGAGACTTCCATGTGGAGTTGCTCTAAAGCAGTTTGAAAAATAGAGAGTTTCATTTGACCTTCAAGTTGAGGGAAACCTGAATTGGTTTTAAAAAGCCTTGTGAAGGTTTGGTTGGTTGTGGGTTTTTTTGGTTTTGTTATTTTTTTTTTTTTTTACTTCTAAGGTGAAGACTTTGACTTTAATCTCTTTGCAGTTCTGCCTATTTTTCCTTCTGTGATTGTGGAGGAGCATGTCCTGCCTTACAATTCTCCAGCTTCTGTAGCTGATGTAACTGGTGATGCCCCACTCTGAGAGAATGGATTTTATGACCAACCTAAGACAATTTTTACTTTCTGCACAGGCAATCCTATGAAATGAAGAGTTCACAGAAGAAATTAAGGATTCACAGAAGATAATAAAATGAAGTCCACCTTTGTGGCATGATGGTGAGGAGGGGGTAGGGCTGAGAAAAAGGCAGATGCTGCACTGTGGTAAACAGACAGGAGAAGCCCCCAAGCTGCTGAAGTATGGAGATGAGCCCAATAGAGTTTCATGTGTTTGGGCAAAGGCATTGTGATGCTTCCCTGTGGGGGAGGACTGGAATTCTGCACCTCATCTCGCTCTGATAACAGTCAGCAAATCAGAGGGAGTTTTTAAAGAGCAGCTTGAACAAAAAGATTTGACTGGGAAAGATAAATGAGAAACAGTTTAATAGTAGAAGACATAGCAAGCACTGATTGAGAAGAAATGAGGAGGAGGAATAACTAGAGCTCATTTAAAACTTGGTGTTTCCTTCCCTCAGGGAATTCTCCTAACTTCAGCATTTTATGTTGGATAGGAATAATAATAATAATAAAAAAAATTCTGTGCTGGTATGGAGGGTTATGAAAAACCTTGGTTTTCAAAAGGATGGTGTGAATTTTTTTAAGGACCAATCTGACAATTATGTCTCATCCCACCACTTTGAATGAGTCCTGGGAATGGCAATTCAGAGACCTCTACACTGGTCACTGTGAACTGGGGTTACTGATCAAGCATTTTGCCCTGGTAAGTGGTATTGATGCACCTCCTGCTCTTCATCCAGAGAGCTCTGGCAGAGTGGAGGTCACAGCACATGCCAGGATTTTGCATGAGGGTGTCTCTGTTGGGAGATACAGCCTGTCAAGAGGCACAGCTGATACTGATAGTNGGGAAGCAACAAACCAGTTAGCTCATTTGAGGTGTCATGCTACAAAGATAATCAAACTGTTACTTGATTATTTTTTAGCCTGTGGGCTAAAGTGAGTCCTGCAAGGGAAATGGAAGTTACAGTGGGCAGGGAATAATGAAGTGCAGGCAGCTTGGGGCTGGTCCCTCGATCTATGGGTGCATTTGGGTGGTGCAGCAGCAAATCTCTGAGGCCTTCTTGGAAACAAGGGCCCTTTCCTGGGTCTCAGAGCAAGGAGGTTCCCTGTGCTGATGCCAGCAGACGAGAGACACAGAGTAGAGATCACTGATCTTCCACCTTCCTCCCTCCAGCAACACCCTGGGAGTCAAGGGAGGCTGGTTTCAGTAGGAGGTTAGAAGCTGCTCAGNAGCCCAATAGAGTTTCATGTGTTTGGGCAAAGGCATTGTGATGCTTCCCTGTGGGGGAGGACTGGAATTCTGCACCTCATCTCGCTCTGATAACAGTCAGCAAATCAGAGGGAGTTTTTAAAGAGCAGCTTGGACAAAAAGATTTGACTGGGAAAGATAAATGAGAAACAGTTTAATAGTAGAAGACATAGCAAGCACTGATTGAGAAGAAATGAGGAGGAGGAATAACTAGAGCTCATTTAAAACTTGGTGTTTCCTTCCCTCAGGGAATTCTCCTAACTTCAGCATTTTATGTTGGCTAGGAATAATAATAATAATAAAAAAAATTCTGTGCTGGTATGGAGGGTTATGAAAAACCTTGGTTTTCAAAAGGATGGTGTGAATTTTTTTAAGGACCAATCTGACAATTATGTCTCATCCCACCACTTTGAATGAGTCCTGGGAATGGCAATTCAGAGACCTCTACACTGGTCACTGTGAACTGGGGTTACTGATCAAGCATTTTGCCCTGGTAAGTGGTATTGATGCACCTCCTGCTCTTCATCCAGAGAGCTCTGGCAGAGTGGAGGTCACAGCACATGCCAGGATTTTGCATGAGGGTGTCTCTGTTGGGAGATACAGCCTGTCAAGAGGCACAGCTGATACTGATAGTGGATTGTAGGTTGTGACAAAGGGGGAACATTGTCGTGTTGTGTGTAAGAAATGGAGGAAGGTGGTGTGTGCTCTCAGAGGAAAACCATGACACGTGGTGTTCTAGGTAGAAAAGGGAAAGTAAAATACATCGTTTCTAGAAGCTTGTTGAGATGACAAGTAGGTTTTATAGTGAGAGAGAAAAGCAGGACATTTATGCAACCCTTTATAAAGTTCATGTTTAATTCAGCTTTGCCATGAAGATTTCCAGATCAGCAGGTGTGCTTCATCCATTGGCTGTACAACAGCCATCAGCTGTTACTCTGCAACAGATACTTCTGTGAAAGGGGTATTTATTCATGTGGAATAGGTTTTAATTGAGATGCACTGTATGTAATTTTTTAGGGAGAAAAGGCCTCCATAGGAGCTCACACAAATTTCTCTCTTCATTGAGTCTCTAANAAAGGCCCTTTCCTGGGTCTCAGAGCAAGGAGGTTCCCTGTGCTGATGCCAACAGACGAGAGACACAGGGTAGAGATCACTGATCTTCCACCTTCCTCCCTCCAGCAACACCCTGGGAGTCAAGGGAGGCTGGTTTCAGTAGGAGGTTAGAAGTTGCTCAGTCCTTTTGCTTAGGATTGTGGTTTAAGGTCCTTACAGTAAGAGCAGCAAGCTCTTTTTGTGTATCTTGACTGTGTCAATATTGTACTTTGTTAGTGGGAGGGCAAGTTGCATGAGTAAAACATACATGTTTTCACTTGGACTTTACAGTGCTTTTCAAGAAAATATGTTGGATACAGCTAAGTATATTCTCTATAGGGAGAGAAAGTAATTTTTCTTTTTATCCTGTGTTTCTTCTGCTTTCTTGCTGAATTGACTGATTTTACTCTAAGATAGGGCACAGAGAAGACTTACAGCTTGAGATCTGTTTGCTCTGATATGTGGAGAAGAACACAAAAGCATCATATTAGGCTGTTCCAGTGAAAATAAAGGTACAGTAAACTCTGGAATAAAGGGGCTGCTTTTCCTAGGGTTTAGGAAAGGAGTGTCAAATTGTCTTTATAGATTATATTGTCTGCACAGTAGTTCTTCTCTCGCAGGCTGAAACCTGAGCTATGCTGGAGTTGTTCTGTCATAAAGTGACCTACCTTTCAATTCAACTGAAAATGAAAAATGCCAAACCCATTGTGGAAAGAGCAGGGTATGTTTTCTAGAAATAGCTGTCAAACAAAAAGCTCACCTGGGCTATAGTGTCAACTTGTCTGTAGATGTTGCAATTCTTTTTGTGTGTTTCATGGTGTGCCATGATTGCATGTGTCCTTAGAGCAGTTTTATTTCCTAATAACATAATGGCACCTGCTGCAAACCTCACAGTACCTCCCTCATGGCAAACAGGGGAGGCTAGCTGATCACCACACTATGCAATAAATGTTTCCATGTTACCTGAGAGTTTGGCTGACTTTCTGGACCAAACTAACTGCTTGCAGATAAACTTTGGTAGCAGCTGATTTTTTAGGTGAGTCATGTTCCTAAATCCTTGCCCTGTAAGTGATGTTAGACCTCCTCTTCAGTGTTGGGCTGGGATTTTCCCTTTTAAGTGATCCTTGGTCCTCACTTCTCCACTACCAGCTGTGACTCTCCCATAGAAGGAATGGATTGAGGCTCCTTCTTGCTTTGTGGCCATAGAAGATCTGTTCTTACCCTAAGTTTCCCAGTTTGGAAGACAAAACTGCATGTTGGACTTAAAGGGCTTTTCCACTCTAAACAAAGTTGAGATTCTGTAAATAAGGGGAAAGAAGAGAAAGTCTTTGAAGGAGAATTAGCAGCATACTGGCAAAATATCCACAAGGAGATGGAGAGATAATCTGAAATTATTTGAGGCATCATGCAAATACTGGGGAAAGTTGCTGTAACTGTTAAAATTGTTAAATAGTAAAACTGGAGTACTTGCTGAAAAAAGGTGGATGAAATGTTCCTGCTGAAAGGCCAGTTTTTCACTGTGGGAAAGCTTGGCAGTGATACAGGACCAGCAAATTCTTGCTCTTTCCTGCAACTGCCTCATCCCACTGCTGCTGCTTCACAACACCCTCAGCAGTGCTGACACAGCTCTTTCTCAAGCCACATCATAAACCAGTCCAGTGTATTTGTTTAATTCACAACATGATCCCACAGGATTTCCTCCTACGCACGTAAAGGGGCAAGAAAAATATGGCCTGAGTTGCTAAAGGTAAGAATTTCTAGAAAACCTTAAGCTACTGCAAAACCTTCTTTGTTTAAGCGTAGAGCATGTTGGCTTTCATAAAAGAGAGCAGCAGAGGATTGGGATGAGTTTCCCCTGTGAATACACTGCATTGATTGTCTTAGGCTTGCTGTCAGATCTGGAGAGTATTGAAATTAAGGCTCATGAATGTACACGCTTAGTAAATTAATGGGCCCAGGCTCTACCTTGGAGTTAAACTACAAGTGGTCTAAATCTGGAAGAATCAACCTGCTATAAGAAAACTTTCCTGTAGTGTACAGATGATCCAAGAATTTCAGTATCACCTTGGGCATCAGTGTTTGGTATGGTGATTAGAGCTGCTGATAGCTTTTATGGAGTTTTTGGCACCTGGCAAGCCTGACATCCCACAGCCATCTGGGAAGCCTGGCAGTGCAAAGGTTTCTTTCTCCTACTGTTTCTTGAGTTCATCATTTGAGTTAAAGATCACAGATAATACTTTTCATCTTATGTCACTGTTTCTAAGATGATCTACTTCTTCTGTGAAATATTTACATTAAGTTCTTTCTGTCCTGCTAAACACTGTGACTTTCTAACCTAAATTTGAATGCTGAAGTTTACTGAAGAGGTTGAAAATCTACAAAAATGCTTGACTTTAATTTGTAAGAAACTGATCATCCTTAAGTCTCCTTAGACTTGATCTCTTTATGTTCTTTGAAGTTGGGGTACATAGGATCACTCTATTACATTTATTCTTCAACTCCTCAGTTTGTATGTCTTGACAGCAACCATTTTATCCTGTGCTTCTAGGAGGTTGCAGCTAGATCAAATAATTCCCAAGTAGTGTAGCATCTAAACAATTTTTTTTTTTTCTCCCAGGACAAATCACCTACCATCTCCTTCCTGAATCTGTGCTTAAACTTCCTTCTGTCAAAAGGCTCATGCTGCATCCCCAGACATGATTTCTTTCCCTTCTGGTCATTAAGGACTGTCTCTCTCGCAGGACATCTCTGCCATTCAGTTGTTAAAATCCAGGTTTCTTGGCATGTGTTCAGTTTAGGATCAAAGAGGAGGGATGTGGTGGCAAAAGCTACAGTGGATGTGATGGCAATCTGCCAAAACCTACGCTGGCTTTCAGTGCAAATTAAAGCTACCTTCGTGTTTAGGTTTCAAACACCCTTCTGATAAAACAGGCATCCTTGGGTTCTGCTGTTTCTCTGACTGCCACCTTTTTTCTCTTCTCATCCTGCTGGAAAGGGGTCAAGAAAGAGAATTGGCAACAATTTTAACAGAGCATCTCTGTAGGCTGTGAGTACTCGGCCAGGAAAAATTTTCAGGAAGCCAAATATGCTGAGTTTCACCACTGTTTATACTGCTGGGGGAGGAGGGGAGGGAAGTATGTTGTTCCTAAAATAGTATTTTTGCTACAGAGATTTCAAGAACTAAAAGTTTTGAGCAGAGTGAAACACCTCTCCTGCTTTGTTTTTCTTTGCTCTCCTGACAACAGAGAAGCTGTTTTATGCTATTAAACTGTAGAAAAAAAATATTGTTGCTGCTACCATGTACTAACATCTACTACTTTCCTAAGAGGTGTAGTTGAGTGGGAACCCTAATCTGTGTGCAAATTTTAGTAAATGTCTTTATATTGCACAAAGTATCCTGCCTCGAAGACTACTCTTTGTCAAGGTCAGTGTGTGTTTTGGCTGTTAATAATAAAACTTTTTTTTTTTTTCTTGTGGCAAGCCTAGTGGGGTTACATGCTACTTTTTATGTCCTTGCCTGACTGAACTGTGTATTTTGGCAGCAACTTTCCAGCCTGGCAATCTGTGTGTACCTCACATCAGCCCTTCCTAATAGGACTCTTATCTGGACCTGAGATTAGCAGGAAGAAATCCAAGGTGAGGGGTAGCCAACAAATGTCACAAGGCTTGGAGAGTGTGGACAATAACTGAGTTGATGGCACCAGCAAGAGGACCTTGTGCCTTTTTGCTGATGTTCAGAGAAGCAAGGATTTGTAAAATTTAGTTGCTAAATCAAGTCACTTAATGTTTATTTTCACAGTATCTCCAGGGTTTGGGCTGAGGACAGACTGATCCTGTGATTGCAGAGATCCAGGGAGCTGAGAGACCTGCTTAAGATGCAGATCTTTTGTATTTCTGCTTAGCAGAAATTAATTAAGAGAGGGAGATGTAGCTTGTTCTGAGTATCAAAATACACAGAACAGAGAGATTTAAGGTAGAATGTGCCTGCTTTGAATGTCTGAGTGTGATGGAGCTAAAAGCTCCAAAGCAGCTTGGTAGTGCTTCAGAACTGGTAACATTTGCTATTTCTGTCTTCAAATTGTGGGCTTTGTCTCCAAGATCATGAGGTCATACAAAAGTTAGAGAGCATAATTTCTTGGAAAAATAAAAAGTTATTAAGAAAAATTGAGTAATAAGTTACTTTTTCTCAAGTGATATGGATAAATCCATCCTTTTAGATGGGTCCTAAATACCTTTACTTTGGGACACAGCAATTTCCTGTCCATGCAAGAATGGAAAAAGCTTAAAAAAGAGAATAATTAGGAGGCATATTTATTTTTGTACCTCTCTGTGATCCATGAAGCTGTGCTAATATACTGACTTTTTGTGGTCCTGTGAGTTTTCAGGGCATGCACATACTAGTCCCTCCAGAGGCACTACCACCAGATAGGGTGCAGGGATTGACACTGGATTGTTCCATGGGATTGGGCTTCCTGAGGCCTGTGAAGTTAGCACACATACCTCATTTTCAGGCTTAAAATTATTTCAAAACTTAAACTGAGTCAACTTTAATAGGACTGGGTGGGATTTCTTAAAAATAAAATGGATTTCTTTATTTTCTTTATTTTTTTTTAATAGATCATGCTAGGGTGAGGGAGCCAGTGTTGCAAACTTTGTGGATATTTTTCTTTATCAGATAATTAAGATATTGTTAAATATATTAAAAAGTAATTAAAAACCTTTATAAGAGCATGGAAATTTTGAATGCTTCTTAAGTGTGAGAAGGAAGATTGAGGCAAACCTGTACACTAACTTGAGTCTGGCACTGATTACAACAGGATTGTTCTAATACTTCAGACTTAATTCAGACTTTTCTCAGATGTTTTGAACCAAATCATCATTGAATTTCTTCCTTCCATTACCTGCTTGAATATCATTGCACAGAAAATGTATTAGATAACATTGGTACAGTCTGACCATCCTTTTCTGATGCTGCTCTTATGTTTTATTCAGTGCTGGGTTTTTTTGAGCTTCTGTAAATGTGCCTTGTCATCTCTCATCAGCTTGTCTTCTAAATATTGGAGAGGAGAGGAAGAAAAGAATTGGTCCCTTTATATGCAAAAGGAAGAAAAGTGTTCACTGTGCCAGGGTGTGCCAGCCAAGAGGCATTTTCTATTGACATTTTATTGTCTTCCCTTTTTGGAGAAGTGAGTTTCAAAGGCTCCCAGTGCTGCAGAGCTCTCTGCTGCCTCATTATTCAGAGCTGCTGATGTGAAGAGGAAAAGTTCCTTAATGCAGCTTTTACTAACTCCAGGGAATTCTCTTTAGTTTCCTCTTCCTGCTCTTTCCCCTTTATCTGAAGAGTAAATGTTTGTGTTTCTTGGAGAACTTAAGGCAGAGAAATCTGCAGGCTGTGCTGCCTGTCTTCCCCAGAAACTGTGGAGATTTTAGGGGTATATTTTCTTTGCAGTTCATAAGAAAATCTAATTTGGAGAGATTTCATTTTCATCTTCTAGTTTGGCTTCTTCCACATTTAATTATCATTTCTCTTCTGAAGCCACAGCTTTGTCTTTTTTGTCTTGAGTGAGAGGAGTAACTNAAAAAAAAAAAACCAAAAAAACCCCCAAAAAAAAAAAAAAAAAAAAAAAAAAAAAACAAAAAAAAAAAAAAAAAAAAAAAACAGGAAAGCAGAACTCGCCAAGAACCAAAACAAGAACAACAAAATACTTCTTAATTTTAACATATGCAGATTAAATTGTAATACTGTAACAACAGCTTTGATGAAATCAGTGTATCTTACAGCATATATGGTATTTCTTGCTGTTGTGTTCTTTGGTTTGTGAAATGAATGTTCCTTCTGATCCCTGTTGTAATGTGACCTAAATAATCTCAAGGAATTAAACACAATTCTCCAAAACACCAAGAAGATGTTTGGTTGGCCCTGCATCATTAATTCATTACCAGCCCCTTAAGTGGCCATGTTTCTGATAATGGGAATAATAAAATACATGTTTACATTGTTTCTCTGGAGATCATTCAGAGATCATTAATTAAGGTGTATAAAACAAGGATTGCACAAATACAGTACTGCATTAGAGAAAAACCCATTTTTAGCAGCAGGGGAGAGGGATAAATATTGCTGTGTTACTGGTGAAAGATTTTGTGAAAATGTTCTCAGTAGAAAGAGTTCTGCATATTTTTAGCTGAGTTTCAAATAACAGAAGAACTGATTGGGGTAGAAAAAGTGTTAATACATTTATAAGTGCAAATAACAACATGGTTTCTGTATTTGTTGATACCTTCTTGCAAACTGCACCTTTAAAATCTGTCATAAAATATTGTGGCAGTGGCTGTCAAATGCCAAGAAATGAGAGGGTCGGGGTCCATTTCCCATTTCCTAGTGAACTATGTCCTGCTTGACCAAAGCCTGCTTTGATCAGCACCTGTGTTGGCAGACTGTTGCCACCTATCCACAGCAGGCCAGTTGGCAAATTCCATGAGAAGGATGAATTTTCCAAAGCATGTGAAGATGCCCTTAAAGGTGGTTTTTCATTTCCTTCATTTATTGGTCTTGGTGTTGAGGGAACTGTTTTCTGGAAGAGCTCCTTTTCCACTTCATCCATGTTGCAGATCGCCAGGATATCTCCCAGGATTACTTTGGCTTTGTGTCTTTAGAGATCTCAGAACTACTTAAAGTTTGAAGCTGCTATGGGTAATTCTGGGCATAGCATGGTGAGGAGATCTCTTGGATTGGCACTCCCAGTTCACTCTGAGGTGTCTTCAGGTAAAAGCTGAATGGGAAGTCCTCAACAAACACACTGACTCAGATGCTAGTCATGGAGTCCTACAGACTCTCCTCTTTGCTGCTCTCTTACTTTTTCTTACCTTTTTTTTTTTTTTAAGGTACATTTTGCAATTGCAGCATCTCCAAGACATGTTCACCCTGTCCATGCTCAGTGGGTTTCCTTCAGTTTTCCATTTTGATTAAACAGTGCTTTATTCTGTTTTTACTCTGAAAATCCTAGCAGCTACTTTGGAACTTTCCAGTAATACCTGGCTTGCTTTCATATGGCCAGTGGAAGTTTTGTCTTAGTTGGGATGCTTCTGTATTCCCTGTCAGAGTTTCCAGAGAAGAAGGCCTGCATGCTGTACTTGAGATCCCAATGAAAAACAGAACTTGCAAACTCTTATGATAATGTTTGCTGTTGAATGGGGCTGAGGTGAAACCAGTAGTCTCGCTGGGCACATCAGCTCTTAACCTTTCATTCTCTGGCCCTGAGCTATCCCACATCCTCAGGAGGAGCAGCAGGGATCAGCCCTGCATGTAAGTCCATGTTTCTCTTGCTAGAAGCACTAGATCAAGGATTAAAGAGGTTGGGAGCACATCCAGACAGGGGCAGTCAGACAAAGCAGTGGGAAAAGTCTACCCAGAGTGATGAGGTGTAAAGGGAGGCAGAAATATGCAGAATCTGGGAAGTGCCTTGTGTCTCTTTGGCTCATATCTTAAGAACTTGTACACTTTATAATTTTTCTACATTGTACATATAAAGTCTAGGGTTTTTTACTGCTGCCTTTTCCTCACCCTCTAGAAGCCCACAAGCCCCATATCAGATACCACAATGGATACCACAAGTCTCCATTGCCTCTTCCCAACACTCCAACTCTAGATCCTTGTTGTAGGAGGAAGCAGCCTCCTGGATTCTCCTCACTGTGGTTTCTTGCTTTTCCAAAGGGGGAACAAGGCGTTTATCAGTCCATCACATCTGCACAGTGAGAGTCACCACAAGCCAGGCTGGACCTGCCTCAAGTCTGCTGTTGGAGCTGCTGTAGTCTCTGCACCTTGTGCTGCCTCGTTATTCCACTGTCAAGGACTCCAACAGCAAAAATATCAGTTTGCCATGGTTCTGATTCCAGTAGAGCCAGAATTGTCTTCAACAAAACAGGGAATGCAAGGAATTACTGGGGAGCTGGTCACAGGTGCTGATTTCCTAGCTTGCTGCAGAATAAGCCAGCTAGCAGTGTGCAATAACCAGTGTAAAATTCCCTGTGGGCTTCCTGGAATTATTTAGGCTTTGGCCACGCTTCTTCCTTGAAGGGTTCAGTCCTGCTCTGGACAGAACAATTTTGGCAGGTACTGTCAAATGCTTTAAGCCTGAAAAACAGAGAAATGTGGGGAAAATAAAAAAATAAATGCTTTTTGCTTGTATTTAGCCTGAGGTTTGAGTCAGTGATGAGGGAAAAGGCAATGCTGTGGTCTTTCCACTGATAATGTTCTTTCAGGTTTTAGTTAAAAACAACCCAGCCTGTGGGTGTCTTAAATCTTTGGGTTTGAAAACGTGTCTATATATATGATTTGCTATGAAATTAATAGTATAGACTCTCATATTCATCCGATCATCATTTTAAGACTCTTCTTGGTGGGAAATATTTCAAGCATTTTTGTCTTTCAGCTCCAACCAACACAAGAATAGGGTTCTAGATTGCACTTCTTAATGAAATCCCAATATAAAACTACTCAGACTGCTGAGCTTGGCGTCCTATTGGAAAAATAATTACAGTTACTTAGTTAACCTTAAATATGTGTCTGAACACAGCAGGTAATTTTTTCCACTCTGTTAGATCTGAGGTCTAAAGTGTGAAATGTCATTTTAGCTTGCTGTCACAGGACTGCTAAACTTCTTAGTTCATTCACCACAGCTACTGTATTACCTGAACTCATCAAGACATTCCCCTCACAACATGTCAAGAGCTTCTCAGCTGATAAGTGGTTTCCTCTGTCTTATGAGGAAGGTATGAAAACATTCAGATGTCATGGAGGGATAGAGGAAAAGGAGTATTTGCCCTGTTACAGCTTATAAAAGTTTGCAGTGTGAGGTATTCTGTAGCCACTGCCATTGTGGTCTTGATGACCCAAAAATGGATGAGGCTGAAGGAAAAAAGCGGTTGGCAGATTTTTCTGTCTACAACCTAAAAATGGTTTTCTATGCATGTGCTGCACAAGTACACACATGTTCCTAAAGAAAAGGCTCCAGTGAAAGCCTTTATGCTCTGGGGAATCCAGAAAGACTGAACTCTGTGGCCATCAAAAACTGGAAATAGTAAATACATGTATGTGTGTTTGAATCCCTACAGCTGTCTTGCTTTCTTTCAGCTTGTGTTATTCAGCCAATTATTAATTATTTTGCATTTGTTTTGAAGCTTAATACAAACAAAAATACACATTTATAGTGATGAATCTGCACAGGAGTACAAAGCTATTTGTATTTTCTGCTTACATCTGCCACTGGACATAGCTATGGGAAAAAAATTGTAAAAATAGAAAGGTAGCATGGCTTAGATAATTGTTTTTAAAAGCATGGTAATTTAGCAGGGCCAGAGTCAATAATTTTGACCATGTTCCTATACGTTGTCCTCAGTGTCTTCTTTTGTTGTATTCTGCAGGGTGGTTTTCTTTTAGGTTTTCTTATGAAAGCATAGAAATGCAGTTTCATTTGATTTCATTAAGACTTTGGAGCATTGTGCTTAGATATTTATCTGACAGGAGCACTGGAGGGAGTGACAGCAGAAGAAAAGGAAGGCAGTCTCAGGAAGGCAGTCTCTCCATCATTCCATGGCATAAATTTACTTACTAGATAATGATCAGTGATATTGATTTACTTGGATCAATATTGCTGTTGACTCTAAATCTTGAGTGAAGACCATTCTTCTTCATGTCATGACAGTGCCTTTGTGAAAAACGTAGTTGCTGTAATCACATCAGTATCTGCACTGCTGCTGCCAATCACCACTTCATTTCCATTTGTTACAGGAATGTAGACAGCTTTTGGGCACCCAGTCCTTTTTGGGGTTGCTATGGGATAGTTTTTCATTAGTGCTGGGATGTGGAAATGCTGGGGAAGTAGCAATCCTGCAGCTGTTGTCCTTCAGAGCAACTGTGCTAGTTGGACTTTTCCAAAAGTGGGGCTTTACAAAACACCTCAGCTACTGGTTACCCTCAAATTGTATGTAAATCTTCTTAAACTGGCTCAGCCACAGAATCATTTAGGTTGAAAAAGACCTTACAGATCACTGGGGAAGGAGACTGGAGGGTGTTGGTGGCTGCAGAGCTCAAGATGTCTCTGCAATGTGCGAATGAGCAGTAAACGCACCCCTGTGCTGGGCTAATCCCCCAGTGTGGGCAGCAGGGGAGGGGAGGAGGGGATTCTGCCCCTCTTCCCTGTTCAGGTGAGACCCACCCCACCCTGCAGAGCTGCCTCCAGCCCTGGAATCCCAGCACAGGGAGGACAAGGACTGGGGCCAGTCCAGAACAGGCACCAAGATGATCAGAGGGATGGAGCAGCTCTGCTGTGAGGAAAGACTGAGAGAATTGGGATGGTTCAGTCTGGAGAAGAGAAGGCTCTGGGGTGACCTTAAAGCTGCTTTTCAGTGTGTGAAGGGGGCCTCTAAGAAATGGGAGATTTTCACATGGGTAGATAGTGATGAGGGGAAATGGCCTTAGGTTGACAGAGAGCAGGTTTAGATTGGATATTAGGAAGAAACTGTTCCCTGTGAGCGTGGTGAGGCCCTGGCACAGGTTGCCCAGAGAAGCTGTGGCTTCCCCATCCCTGGAAGTGTCCAAGGTCAGGTTGGATGGGGCCCTGAGCAACCTGGGATAGTGGAAGATGTCCCTGCCCATGGCAGAGGGTTGGAATGAGATGATCTTTAAGGTCCCTTCCCACCCAAGCCTTTCTGTGGTTCTATGTTTCTAACACTGCCAAGTCCACCACTTAACCACGTCCCTAAGTGCCACATCTACACATCTTTGAATACCTCCAGGGTTGGTGACTCCACCACTTCTCTGGGAAGCCTATTCCAATGCTTGATAACCATTTAAGGGGAAAAAAAAAATCACAAATGTCATAAATGTTATTGCCACTATTTTTGATGGGGGAGAAGGACAAGCAGTGGAAAAGGACAGAAAATCTTTGTTAATACATTAGCTGCTGGATGCTAATAAGAAGTTATCAGCTGAGATGTCTAAAATAAAATAAATGTACCAGACAAGCCTGTTATCACAGAGAGTTAATTCTTGACTTCACTGAGACTTCCCTTGTGCAGTGAAGAAATGCAGAGTGATTGGTGTGCAGTGGGTATGGCAGGGGTTTTGATTTAGGGTTTTGGGAGAGGACTGCTGGTTGTAGAGATCCTAGGAGAAACAGCAAGAGGAAAATGGCTGTGAAGTGTGAATTGGGGGAATGATAAGGGGGAGGATTGCCTGCAGGATAGCTCTGATGTAGGATGTCTGCATTTAATTATGCTGAGGCAAAGCAAAAATTCCCTTCTAGTCCTGATCTATGCTTTGATCCTGTAACCTGCTCAATGGCTTTGCAACAACTAGCTGTAAAAAAAAGGGAGTGGATACATATGCTGGACTATGTGATGCAGAAAGGAGCCTGCAGAAGCTGCGTCTTTGAAGTCTCTGGTAGCTGCTGTTCTTACCAGGTGGATAATTAAATAGGTTTGAGGCAGAATACATTGATGTTTGGGCTACTGAGAAATATTTGTTCTTTAAAATCCTACATGACACACATGAAGTATGTCCTCAACACCACTGGCTCGTCTCAGCTCCAAAATGTTTACAGGCTTGTTTTCCTTAATTTTGGAGAGAAAATATAGTAAGACTGAGCAAGACTAACAGGTTTCACTAAAAAATCAAGACGCTTCTCCTGCGTTTTGTAGAATCAGTGGCTCCTCCGTTTCATTCTGTTTTCTCTATTTCTTTGTGGTGGTCAAACAGCTTGCACTGCTTGGGAGAGTCAGAACATCTGCGAAGCTGCGTAGGTGTTGCTTAAGCAATCTGGAAGTTCCAGCTTTTGCCCACATCTGTCCTGGGGGCAGGTCTTTGGCCCAGCAGCCACAATTCCCAGAGGTTTCCATGTCTGTCTGCCTGTCATGTAGCGTTCAGCAGTTTGCAGGATCCGGCTGTGCACACTGCTCGTTGTCTCCAGCTCTTAATTATGCTGTCACACTTCCCTGTCTCTTTAGATTTAACTGCTATAAATTAAAACGGATTGCAAAACTGGTGTGGTTTTTCAAGGCATGAGGGGTTTCCGGGAGCAATGAGATTCTCCTTGCGTGTTGCTACTTGGGGATGCTGTTATGGAGTTGAATTGCTACTGTTGGCAAACAAAAAAATAATTTGAAATGTATTAGCTGGAGAAAAGTGATTTAACCTTCAGGCTTCTAACAACAACATTTACATTTGGTGTAAATTGCTTGGAGCAAAATCTCTTTTGCAAAGAGGATTATCATCAGGAGTTCAGTCTGGCTGTAAATGTGCCCATCTTTGAATTGCAGGATTTTATTTCTTTATGCTGCATTAGCTTCTATAGTGCCTGTACAAAGAGTGGATTATGACCTTCCTTTTAATTCTGTAGCTAAATGAGAGGAGGTTTATCTTTGTTGTTGCTGTTAGGTGACGTTAAATAACTGGAAGTTCAACAAACTATGAGAAACTTCTAATTTTTCCATAGAACAGCCATTTTATTAGTCTCTTTGCTCCATTTTCTGTCATCAGTAAAACCTCCCTGACTTCATAGGCTACACAAATCTTTTCATGCTTAAAGACCTTTGGAAATGCATTATGTAACTTCAGTGCCTCCTTGCTGGTACTTTCTGCTTGTTTGTGTCAGCAGCGCTGTTGTCACAAATGGTGTGCAGTGTTGAATTACAGCCATTTTCTGCTCTGATTCACTGTTGCTTATGACTGAAAATGTAGGAAATATTTTAAATCCAAAAGCTCTAAGCTAATTCACATTAATCCTCATTGAAACGTTGGTCATTGCAGTGGAACTTCCCTGGTCTTGAGTTTGGCCCAGAAAATGAAATCAAGGGAGTTGAATGACCTTCTCCTGGTGTTACTGAGGAGCCAGGAGTTAAGTTGGTATGATGTAAAACAAGTGACTGTTTCTGCAATTTTAGTATGCATGGTGTGTATTTGTTTTCTGATGATTAAACAAGCAATAAATGCTTTCAGGCAAAAAAAAAAAAAAAAGTATTAGAAATAATTGCTTTTAGGTATTATAATTACTTGCCTACTTTGGAGAGTCTCTGTAATACATCCTGGGACAAAATGTAAAAGAGAAAATAATTATATGAAGATGTATTGTTCAGGCATCTCCAGTCTTCAGTCCATTTAAAACTCATAAAATAATTAATAGACTGAAGAAGTAAATTGATGAGACAGAAACAGTCTGTGACCACTTTATATTGCTTTTTCTGACCTCAGCTGTAAAGTTCTCTGAAGCAACAGAGGAATTTTTCTTTCTCTGCATGTTCCAGGTTAATTATAACTGTTCCAGAATCCTGATTAAAGAAAACTGTCTTACGTATGATTGGATATTTTCACCCAAGATTAAAAATTTATTTTCAGAAAGTGGCCAAGAATTATTTTGTCTTAAAGGACTCCTGTGTCTGTAGCTTTGTTTCAAAAACTGTTGCTTGTCATTAAGTGTAATTTTGGTTGAAGCCGGTTCATTACATTTAATATGATGTCTGAAAGACTCATCTAAACAGGCCGACCCTCTTGTTTATGGAAATTACATCCCTGCAATAAGCTGTGTAAAAAAAAGGTCATCAAAACCAGTCTAAGTACAAGGAGATGCCATTTTTGAATCTAGATGTACTTTTATAGGCATATGGTCCTTTGCTTTTGCGCAAAACTGGTTTTTTTTTTTAATTTTCATTTTATGCAGTTGAGATTAAAAGACCGATATCACAACACATAAGCTTCTGAAATGGCTGCTGTCCTGTTTAAATAGGGCAGTGATCCAAAGCATACTGAAATATTCACCTCTTCCAGTCCACCTCCATTGCTCATCCTCCCTTTTGCTGTCCCTCTGTGACATCCTGCAGCCGTGGGGCTGCTGTGGGCAGTGGCAGCACTCAGTGAGGTTCAGGTCCGTGTTTCCCTTCCCACCACTCTGGCTCTGATAGCAGCTGACTCCCTTGATTACACCATTGCAATCTGGATGCAGATTTGGCATCACTGAAATACGTGAAAGATGAGGACAGGGGAGTAGTTGTTCTGTTAAATATCAGCTCGGTCATACCTACTCTGGGCAGAGGGAAGTTCTCCTGTGCTATTCAGCTGAGGATATAAGGGTTGTCTTTTGCAGGGGGGAAGTATTAGGTTGGTAGGATTAGGATTCCCACCTTTCCCTTTGCTTGTCCTTTGGCACAAGATCATGGCTTTGTTTGTAACTCAGCGCTGTGGCTCGTCCTCTCTGTTTGATCTGGAGGAGACTGTGAGAGGCAGCAGTACCCTCAGAGCAGCTTGTGCACTTGTGTCTGCAGAGATGCTCAGTGGGATTCCTGGCTCGTGGTTTTTTCATGCTCTGGCTGGAGATGAGTCAGCATCAGAGAGATGTGTGCTGCTGCAAAGATGCTGCGCTCAGTAATTCAGGTGGCATGAGTGAGTCCTTTCCTGCTCCCATTAGTGCCTGAAACATCTGAGTTGCATGTATATACTCACTTCAGCTGGGCTTCAGGAAGCCCTTGCATGGGCTTTTCTCCACAATTCAGTGGCCTTCTCACCTTCAGTCAGATTTGGAAGAGCCAGGAGTCTCAGCCTGTGAAATAGTCTTTATCCTTCTCTACCTCACTAAGGGTCACTTCACTGCAACTTCTGACCGTAGTTCAAATAGTTCTACCAGGCACTTAATCCCTTGTAGCTTAATTGACTGGAAAATAGTCAGTGCTCAGTATTGACTATTTATTCCTTAAAATGAAAGGCCAAGGTATAACCTTCTGCAGGAAACAATTTGAGTGTAAAAAGCCAAAAAGGCATGCATATAGTTCTTCTCCTTGTTTTGAAGTAGACCTCTAAAAGGTCAGGTCAGCAGGCATTACTTGGGTCAAACCCTTTGACCTCAGAAATCCTCTGGTTCCTTAAAATCTCCATATGTTCTTCAGTACTTTCTTTACAAAGGCCAAGCAAAATCAACAAAAAAAAAAAAAAAAAAGGAGAAAAAAACAATCACACTCTTAAAAAATATAAAAAACCCAAAGATAGTTGTACAAAATGAAAAATTCAAGACCAAATTAAGAGGAAAATCTCTTAGCAATCCTGAATATAAACTGGAATCTGCCTTTGAACTTGGAATGTAATAAAAGCCTCTTTTATGAGGCTTTTTTTTTTTGCTTGAACAGTAGAGATTCAGGGATCTGTCTGAACATTCCATATTGCAGCATTCTGGTTTTAGTGTCATGATCTCAAAACATGACATCATTTGTGTGCATTAAACAAGTTCACAGGTTTTCTTTCCTGATAATTAGCATGGCATTGGATGGGTACAAGATTTTTATAATCTCTTCTGAGGCTCACTTAGGAAATAGAAAAATAAATGTACTGCAAAGAGACACAAATCTGCTCCCATAACAGGCAAATGCCATCTCATTCTTTGTGGCTTTTTATTCTGGATGAGGCCCTGAGCAACTGGATCCAACTCTGAAATTGGCCCTGCTAACTCTAGGCTACCTAACTTGAATTGCTTTATTATGGATAATAGAAAGGATGGTTTTTTTCTTCCCTTTTAGTTTAATCCTAGGAGGATAAGCCAATAATCAAGAGTAACAGCAGCTTGCCTTGAAAGTTTGGTTTTTTCAGTGGCCGTGTTTGGTACTTCCATCTTCTTCATTCCAGAATGTCATACCAAAAATTAAATTTTTGGGTTTTTTTTGGAATCAGACATTTAAAATGCTCTCACACTAGATGGAGAAGAACTGTCAGTTACGTGCGTGTAGTCCTTGTCAGAAATGCTTAATGAAACATGGCTGCATGGTTAATTATTAGGACACTTCAAAGTAGTGTGATTTATTTATTTTACTATTCTAGCAGGCATTGAACATCTGGCCAAAACAAATGAAGCTCTTTTTAGATAACTGAAGCAGGGAACCCAAATGAAACAACATAATAAATTGATGTCCTCATGTTGAAGCCTTTCACAGTTATTTGTGCAGTAGTCTACAACTCTTGATGCAAAGCAGCAATGCTTAGTGATGCAGGTTGGAAATGCTCTCTACTCCTGAAGTGTGGGAAGGAGAGTGACTCCTCTGGTAATCTCCAAGTTTGTGGTGCAAATTACCCCATAAATGTACCATTGTTTGTGCAGTTATGATCTGCTGGATATGAATTCAAAGCAAGTATCCAGTGGCTGGAAGTGGTCCTTATAGTTTATCTTTTTGTTTCTTGTTATTCAGTGGGATCGGTACAGCCTCTAGTGACTTAAGGACTTCCCTCCTTCATTTTTCTACATTTCATGGCATGTGTCATGCGAAATTTCTGAGGTCTTTTCTCTTCATCTGGTTAAACTAGTACCTTCTTCAGGTCCTATACACCCTTCACACGCTTCCAGGCTCTGCACATTCCTGTCTTCCAGTATGAGTCAATTTTTCTGAACCAGAACGAGATGTGACATTTTGTTATAAATAAGTTAATTATCCAATAGTTTTAACCTCTTGGTTTAGCTTCCCAAGTGGCCAGCTGTTTAATAAGAACAGGTTTTTAATAGGCCTAGATGAGCCTTCTGCATTCATCTAAGTTATAATCTAGATGACATCTGAAAGTAGGCTAATAACCAAATTCACTGAGCCAGAATACCCACAGCTATTAGTTTGTAAAATAGTGTCCCTGAGAGGTTATTCTGCTTGACCCACTTTCTAAACTGGATTCTACACCTGATGATTTGTTGTGGATAAAGAAATTTGGGGATTTTCATTTGTTTGATGCTGAGTACTGTGGTCCCAGGCAGCACTGGGAGAGAAAAGTAATATTTTGTTAGACTTGACTCCCTAGTTTGTGTCTCTGAAGCTTCTGCTGGAGGAAGAGGAGTTTTTCTGGGATACTTGAAGATCATTGTTTTGGTTCTTGAATACGTGATTGGCTGCATTCTACTATTCTTTCTTTTTGTTTCAAATTCACTAGGCTTTTTCCAAAACATTTACTGGTATTTTTCATGAGCCTTTTCCTTGCAGTGTGTTTTATGCTTGCTGTGGTCTGCCCCACTTGGAAGATGGTTATTTTGCTTCTATTAGGCTAATAGGGGAAGAGGGGCTTTTCTAAGGGGATTCAGTCCAGCCTTGTTTGCATTTAATCAACTTAAAGAGTTTGAATCAGGGTGGCTGGGAACATTCAGCCTGGAAACCATTGCAACTAATTAAAATATTTAACTGGGACATGTCATGTGGGAGCCTGGTCCATGTCAGTTGATCTCCAAAGGGGAGCCTATCACATCTACACTCCTTAGAGTGAACTGGGATGAATTCTGGCCATAACTGCTCATAAAGGGCAGTGACCTGCACGTGGTATTGCAGTTGTGCAGAGCAGTGTCACTGCACTGTATCTTCCATGAAGAAGAGCTTTCTTCATGGTGTTATTCCAAGCCAAGGCAACAGGGAAAGACTGAGCATGGCTAACAAGGAATGCCGTAGGCACAGTGGAATTGAAGTGGAAAACACAGCAGTGTTTGTGAGGAAATCTCTTTCTCCTTTGTCTTGTAGGGATAGCTGCATGTCTTCATTGCTGCCACTTCACAGTAGCAGATAAACACTGTTCAGCACTGCAGTGAGCATCTCCTGCTGAGAGCCTTGGACAGCACGAGCTGTGTTTGACCTCTGTGTGCAGCTGTGGTGTCACGTGGAGGATAAGGCTGAGCTTGATTTTTTTAAGCTTCTCGGATTTTTGTGGTTTATTTTCACAATAAAGACTTTTTTTAAAAAAATTAAAATTGCCATTGACTGAACTAATTTGAGTTGACATAGGTGACTAAAGAGGTTATCCCAAAAGCCTCTAAAGCTTTATTTCTGCATCTTCTCAGGTACCTGCTGCAGGAAGGGACAGAACAAGAAAGCACCATGTCTTCAGTCTCAGCTTATTACAATGGAAAGACCGTACTTATCACAGGAGCTACAGGTTTCATGGGCAAAGTACTGGTGGAAAAACTTCTGCGCTCCAGCCCTGAAGTGAAGGCAGTCTATATTCTTGTCAGGCCAAAGGCTGGACAGTCAATGCAAGAGAGAGTGGCCAACATGTTGAAATGTAAGGTAAGTTCATCTGGTTTATTCTGGAATCTCATCTGAAATCCATTTAGCTGGGTGAGGCAAAGGGCTTTTGTTTTACTCCTTTTTTTAAGAACAAAATGCTGACTTCTGCTGTAACCAGCTGTGTATTTTTGCTGTGTCTAAGACAAACAGCCAAAAGAATTGTACATGAACAAACCTGTATATGTCTGATTTTGATGGGTGCCACAGCATTTTACACTGTAACAGTGTAATCTTTTTAATTCCCTTTTTGCATGACCTCCACCCATGCGTCTTGATCCTGTTTAGTTTGCCATCCCAGTGAGGAAATCTCTAGTGGCAAGAAGGATGTCAAAGCCCTCTGCTGTATTTAATGTAAACATTTGTAAGGAGACAGTGACTTGGCCTGAGGCTCTCAAGATTCTCAAGATCCTCTGGATCTTAAGCCAGTGGTGAGGTTGTGAACTTGCTCAGACTCCTCCAGCTATGATAAATGCCAGAGTTCAAGCTGATGCCTAATGCTAGTGTGACTTTGTACATAGCTGATGTGAAATGAGAGGAAGGGACAGATATGGCCCTAGCAGGCAAGGAATTACTTGGAATTAATCTGAGAAATGTCAACATATCTTTATGGAGTATTGGTCTAAAAGTCTGAACAAGACTTGACTGGAAGAATCCTCCTCCTTCTGCAGAAGTTAGATGTAAAATAGGTGACTTTGAGACAGGCAGATCTGGCAGAAAACATGCTTTTTCCTTTTAATGTTTTTGAGGCATTAAGCTATGAAAATCTTACGTATGTCCAAGAACATAGTTTGTTTGGTTTTTTAACAGGGGGTAGATTGTTTTCATATTCAGGAAAATTGGTGAGTGATATAAAAGGAAACAGTCACATTGGTTGCTTTTTGCAAGTCTGTCGTAGAATGAAAATTTAGGCTGGAAAAAACCCTCAAGGTCTTTGAGTCCAACCTTAACCTCACACCACCAAGTCCACCCTCAGCTTTCATCACAGTGGATAATGTTTTTTTATCACCAACCAGCAAAATCCCAAATGTGGTGTATTTTTGCCTTTTGTGTTTTAAAACACTTGAGGAAGTAATAAACCTAGGTATTTATCAAGACTTCTGTAAACTATGTTTACATTTTAATGTATAAATACTACTGGCTTATCTCTTCAGTTGGGCAGCACAGCTTGGAGGTGTTGTTAGCTTTAGGTGAGGTTCCCTGGTAGCTGTTTTATTGCTGCAGCTGTACTAGATGTACCCATTTTTCTTCCTAGCATGTGTCAGCAGTTTTAGACATGCCAACAGCAAGCAGGACCTGATAACCTCTCCTTGAACCTTTGGCAGCCTGCTCCAACGTGTTTCAAATGAACCAAAGCAGAAGGCAGAGCTCTAAGTTAGGCCTGCTGCAGCCTTGGGAAGAAAAAAACTCTGACAAGTCATCCAGGTCCTCTCAAGGAAGAAGGTGTCTTTCTGATGCTGATAGTTTTAAACTTACTCAAAAATCCTTGCCTAAGGCAGAAACCCTACTCCTCAAAGGTATTTGCCATGTACAAATGTTGACACCCTTGGAGATTTTTTTTTTCTAGAAATGAAACTGTTAATTCCACTAGATGTTAATTTAATGACAGATGAGGAGGGCAGGAAACATGATTCTTAACACTTTTGCTGATCTTTTCTAGTTGATCACAGTCTAGATGTGGTTTACAAGTTTGAGAAATCCTTGCGGTATAGAACGAATAAAAATGCAGCGGAACTTTGTTCCAAATCTTCAGACAATATTTGCATTTGAAATTTCCAATTGTAATCTTAGATGAGATATATTGGAGTAAGCACAGGAAACTTCAGAATAAAATCCTTTCTCTTATTTATATGTACTATTTACGTGTACCTTTATAATTTCTAAATTCTAGTGAATAATTATTATTCACAATATATTTTCCCCACAAACTGCTGATTTAATGCAGAATAGTATTTGTTTCTTGGTTTAGGAGAACATACTTTATTTCTTCTTTCACATCCTACCCTTTGTAATCTTCTCTACTGCCCCATGACACATTCACTTTGCAGGTAACCCTTTCTTCTTTTGCATTTAGTTTTGACCTAGTATTGTCCTCTGGATTTTCTTGTTTGCACATCCAGAAAGGAAGTATTCCAGAAACCAAAGGAACAGAAATACGGGTTGCCAACTTCTAAGTAGTCTAAACAAAGAGATAAAATGAGTATTTGACATGAAGTAAGATTAAAATGAAGCAGATTGGTTAGAATTATTTGCATAAGGTTTAGGTTCTTCAGGTAAGGTCCTCTGGGGACTCCTGATTTTTGGTAGTACTTAGAAATATTTTAAAAGAACTTGCCTAGAATTTTGATCCCTTTGCATATATCTCTGTGAAATTTGTGTGGCTTTTTTCATTATATCTACAAGGGCTTAAACACTGATGTATCACATTTGTGTCCTGTCTTGTTTACAGTGTGTACATGTCAATATGCAGGAAAATGACTCCTGTTAAATAGGAGTGCAGCTGTAGGTTACAAAAGGCTGATACAGTGTGGACGGGCAAAACAACTTTGTTTGTGCTTTTCAATAGTTGGTACTTGAAATTTTTCAACTTCTGAATCCAGCATGAAAAACAAAACAGTTTGGGCAAAAATCAGAATTTTTTTACTGCATTCTGTAGCTGAATAGGCATTGAAATGTAATATAAGGCTACTTTCCTTAGATACAGTAAAATTAGTTTTACCTGCAGGTGCATTAGTGCATTAATATTCAATGTATAATGAACAGATACTCAATTATCTCAGCATCAAATCCAAAACAAGCATGGTGACCTTGCCTATTTATGAAAGGAGATGTTCTATTTTCCAGCAGCAAGTCCCTAAGGGAATCAAGCTATTACCCTGTGCTTAATGAAATGCCATGTCTGCCTTGCACAGAGCACAGCTGTTACACAAAAAACCCCAGATTTCAGTATTGGCTGCTGCCTGGATGTGTCCAGAGATGTGGATCATGAGGCAAAGCTTTACAGGGCTGTATAATCATTAGTTGAAGGGAGCTGTGTGTTTATCCGAGAGGTAGGGAATTGTTTCAAGGAGCATTTTTTGCTGTCTGATCCCTCTGTGCACAGAAATAGGCAGGAATGCTTGGAGGGGTTGTCTTGGATTCCCTGGGGAGCAGTTACTGGGCTAATGCCGAGTCACTGTTTGTAGCTTTCCCGTTGTCCCTGGGAGAGCAGCAGAGCATTTTCCATGCAGTGAACCAAGGCTGCTTGCTGCTGCCAGGCTGTTTCTCAGATATATTTGTTCAGTGTTTCTAATTAGAATGATCAGACAAACTGGGGTATGGAAAAGGCTCTTATTAATGTCTCTGATAATTCAGAGAGAGAATGGGTAGGCTGTGAATGAGGCTGCTGAAAATGGGGAATTGGGTGTGACTGAAAAGTGCTGCTGCTTTTTCCTGTGTCCAGCCACAGTTAACCCTTCTAGTTACAGTGGATGCTACAGACAGAAGTTCTCTCCCCTGCAAAGCTTTATCTGGAGCTGCACATTGGGATGGGCAATGCTATCAGACACCTTTGTCTCTCCAGTGTTTCCTCATGAGGCGTGCTGTATTTATCAGCAAACATCCAGAAAATCAGTCCAGATTTATCTTTCCCTACCTCCTATGACTGCCCTTGTCTTTTCCCCCTCACTCGTCACCATAAGCAATAAAAGCTCTGCGTGCCAAACCAGTGCAGTGTCACTCCATCTGGAACAGCATCCCTGAAATCTGCTGTGACCACTGTAGAGGGGCCTGTACTTGGATCAGGGTTAATGAGGTTTTCAGGTTGATGGAACCTGGTGGTGTTAGGTCATAGGCTAAACTCAATGATCTCAGAGATCTTTTCCAACCTAACTGATTCTCTGATTCTGTACGTGCCCCATCCCTGAAAGTGCTCATGGCCAAGACTGAAATAATATTTTTTCTGTCATTGAGTGTTAGAAGAACAAATGAGTTATAGAATCATAGAGTCATAGATTCAGTTATCTTGGGAAAAAAATCTCCTGTGGGCATGGAGTCCAGCTGTTAACTTAGCACTGCCAAGTCCACCACTAAACCAGGTTCTTAAGCATCACATCTTCACATCTTTTAAATACCTCCAGGAACAGTGATGCAACCACTCCCAGCCTGTTTCAACGCTTGATAACCCTTTTGATGAAAAAAATGTTTCCTGATACCCAATCGAACCTTTCCCTGACACAACCTGAGGTTGTTTCCTTTCTATTCTATCACTTGTTACCTGGGGAAGAGGCTGGCCCCTACTTTGTTAAAACCTCCTTTCAGGTAGTTGTAGAGAGCCATGAGGTACCCCCTGAGCTGCTTTTCTCCAGGCTGAACAATCCCAGCTGTCTAAGCCACTTCTCCTAAGACTTGTGCTCTAGGCCCTTCCCAAAGGCATTTCCAACTGCAAGAAGCTATGTCCCTTATATTACATGGCTTCTCCTTGTACTCCTGCATGACTCTCTCCCTGAAACATCAGTCTCTGGTTACTTAGAGATGCAGTTCTATGGTGTTATCAGCATGGTTGATCTTGCCCCTTAAAAGCAGAACTTGCAGTACTGGAAGCTCTAGGAAGGATTATGACCTAGTGGTGTGATATGTTGTCTTTTATTAAAAGAAGTGATGCTGCTGAAACCCAGACAAGCCTCAGGGATGCCATTTGTCTCCAGGTCACAAGCTCTGCCAGATGGTGCAGAATTCAAACCTCAGTTTTATCACTGTCAAGGAGAGGTCACAGTGTAATACTCCATCTTTGCAAACTGTCTTCAGTCCTTCTGCTCCTGGGGGTATTCACAGTAGTAAAGTCAACTCTTTTAAAAAATAGATGCAGTTTTCAGTTTCCTGCAGTTGGACAGAGGAACACAGTGAATGACAAAGGAATTAAGAATGCTTAAATGACATAAGGTTCTAAATGAAAGGCAAGAACACAGTATGATATGAAACTGTAGAAATGAGGTGAATTACTCTGAAATTAGTAAGTCATTGAAAGCAAAGATGCTTCTCAGTTCATTTCAAGTGTGTTCATCATTCTGTGAAGAAAAATGTTTTGGTGTCAAAACCTGACACATCAGTTTCCTCATCTTCCACTGGGAAGAGAAACCCAGCATGAGTCAGGGTAGTCCAACATCAACTAGGGGCCACCTGCCTGGCAGCAGCTGCCAGCTCAGCAGAGTCTTGATCCTTGCAAGGTGTGTGTACAGAAAATTTGCCTTGAATGAAGGGTAAAGCAAGATCTTTCTGTGCAGCTCAGCTTTTTCTGTGCCTACTTGCTCAGCTGCAACAGCAAGGGGTTTAATGGTTTCTGTCTTCATGTTATTCTGTGCACATACCCACCACCTGCAGAGCAGTCTGTAAAAGCTGCCCCTCACTTTTATCTTTACTTCTTGGTTTCATGCAACTTTTCTGTGGCCTAGACTGGAATCACAATAAATCATGGGATTTCAGAAGATTTTTGTTTGTTTGTCTGGGTTTGTTTTTTTTTTTTTCCCCTTAAAATCAGATTCTTCGTGATGTCAAGTAGATTGTGATCTAAACAGCAACGCTTTCAGGAGAGAATACAGAGCCTCAAATAGAAGCACTCCAGAAAAATCCCTATAGCCAATTGTATGCTGATACACGTGCTGCTTGTGCAGTAACATTTTAAAAAAAGCTGAAAACAAAGGAGAATTTTCTCAGTTTCACGTAAGATATCCAACAAGAGACGTGCATGTTTAAATATTAATATTCAGTTATTCTGCTAAATCTGTAAAGATATTGTGGTTAATAGTATGCTGCTGTCTGAAAACTCTGATGGTCAGAGACCTCATTTTGTCCAAGGAATGTTATGGACAAGCTTTTTATCCAGCCAGCACAAAACAGTGCTCTGCAGCCCAGTTAACACATACACATTTGTATAGACACAAATGCACACGTATGCATAAGGGCACTCTCTTTCAAGCTAGCCATTTTTTGTTTATTTAGTGGTGGGTATCCCAAGGGATTTGTGTGTTAGTGAAGATTCTGCAGTGAAGATTCTGCCAGCTGATAAATGACAAAATAAAAGTTAAGCCCTTGAAGGAAATGAGCAGGCAGTACCTTGGGAATGATGCAATTAAAAAAAACATCGACAAATAAGATTTTCTCTTGCCAGTAACAGCATAGAGGTTGCAGTTAAGCTGCATTTGCTGCCATCTGTAAAATGAAATGCATTTTTAGTGCTCCATAAGCAGTGATATTTTGGGACACTTACAGCCTGTAACTTCACAATATTTTTTCTTTAATGTGCAAGGGTGTCATGCAGAAGAAAGAGGGAATCTCATAAGGGAGTTAGCAAACTAAGATTGCAGTTGAGTCACAGCTTTAAAGGATCTTCACAACATTGCTTGAATTTGCATTTATGCCTGCATACTTTCTGGTTTGCAGCCAAGGCCCAGTTCCTGGAATCAGTAGAATTTCTCTTGGTACCTTCATTTAGCTTTGGTTGAATATCTTGTGAAGGGTAGATTTCAAAGAGGTGATGGGCCCAAATAAGTAGTTTGCAAGTTGTAGTTTTAATTCCGTGGCATTCTGGTGGATTTTCTTTTTGTTCTGGATAATTACATGTATGAGTTTGATTTCCCTGCCAGTATTTCAGCTTCAGATGATACGCTGAAAATGCAGTTAATCACTCTTCCAAATCTGGGAAACCAATACTTTCTGATTGCACCCTTGGAGCATAAGCAAGCTAGACAGTTTCTGGGTTTGTGAGCTGCCAAATGGAAGAAGTAGTTGTTTTATTGGTACTGCTGACCATCCGCCTTTATTGGTACTGCTCTCACCCACCTCTTTTCCCATATGGTTGCATCTGAATTCAGCCTTGTGTGTCAAGCTGGAGATGGAAATAGTATCCTAATGTTCGAATTTTTTTCATGTGACTAAACGAAGCTTTAGGTTCTCTAATGCACAAAATTTACTTTTATGCCAGTAGGGGATCTCTCCATCCAGAAAGTTGTGCCTTTCCAGGTCTCCTTGCCAGGAGAAAATTTTCAGTATCACCACTACTGCTGTCTACATATCCTAAAGGAAAACGTCAAGGAAGTGGGAGAGTGTGCATGAGAGGGATGGAGGAGTTCAGCATGGCATTTTCAAAGAGGATGGGTAAAGAACAAAGAGCGTTGAAGAGAAAAGCTCTCCTACGCAGGCTTGAGAGTTTTACATCAGTAGCAGAAATCAGAGCCATTTCCCAGCAGCTTTTGCTGGCAGCAGTGCCATGGAGCAACATCATTAGAGAAGTCCTGTTGGGCATCCTTTGTAAGCTGCTGATCTCTCCTGGATCCTGGTTTTGCTGAGGCACACGGGAGAGCTGAGCTTTTAGGCAGCTGCACAGCATGCCTTGTGTTCACAGTTTTGCCAAGTGACCCGTTCACCAACAAGGCCTTCAGCAAACATGTTTTTAAACAATGTTTGTCATTTTGCTGGAGCCTGGGACTTGGCTCTTGATGTGTGCGAGTTGGCACAATTCCTTTTTGGGCTGTTGCACTTCAGAACTGCTCTGGACACCAGTGGAGCTGCTCGTGTACCACAGCTCATGTGTGGGCGTGGGTTCTCTGCTTGGAATTGGGGCTGAATGAGGACAGCTGACCTCAGACAACCTCTGAGGGCTTGCAAATCGTAGTTAACAACACAGGCTCATCTTTTTCTGGAGTGGGCTGGCAATGGAGCCATCAGTCAGCACCCAAAGAGCAGAGTTGTCTATTTGGTAATTCAATGCAATGTAAAGTTAACTCATGTTTTAGCCTTTGTGTCTGATTTTATTCCATTCTATCCTCAGCTGTTTCTTCCATTTTTTTCTTAAAGGAAGCTTTTCCGTTTTCTGAAAATGAACTCTGCCCTCCCTTATCAGTATATTTTCTTCTCTGGCAGCACACTGTGACTGAATGATGAAGGTTAAGATCAGTTTTGTCAGAAGACCCTGTGTAGTGGGTTGAGTGGGACACCGTCCAAAGAAATAAATTTTGTTGTGAACAAAACACAGCAGTTTAAGAAGAAATCCTAAAGATAGTGGGGCAGAATTTTTAAACTTCAGAGTTTACTTCCCTCTCAAAACCTGATCCTAGTACAAAGATAAACATGGATAAACAAAGTTGTTGAAATACTTTGACATGGGGTGAAGGTGGGGAGTACTCCGAGCCTTTGGGCCTCTGAGAGAGATCCTGCTTGTGACGCAGGGGTGCATCTTGATATTCACAATCCAGAGCTTTTGATCTTCTGGATGTCCCACAACTGATCCAAAATCCATGCTTCAGAGGATCACACAGCTTAAAAGTTCTCTGGAGGTCACCTTTGACCGCAGTTTACTCTGGCAAATCCAACCTGGTTTTTTTTTTTTATTGCATTTACCGGACCCATAAGAACTGCCAAATATATCAGGGAGATTGCTTTAAAAAAACTGTGAGGTTCTGACTCGCATCATTGCATACACAAATCAAGATGTCTGAATCGTGCCAGGCCTGAAAATTGGGCTGTGGTACTTTTTGGGGGGCTTGTATTAGGCCTTTTGTTGTTTCTTTTTTAAGGGAGCTGGGAGCGAGGGTATTATTAGTGTTGTAAATTAATTTCACTTCTTGAAGCGAAACAGCCCTTCCATTCATAGTTAAATGTGAACGATGGTGTGACTGTGAACACCATCAGCACAAACTGACTGCAGCCAGATTCCCAGAATGAGCTGTTCTGACTCTGCAAAGGGAAACCCTATTAATTCTGGAAACGGGGATGATTCACTGCTGCACTCTGGACTGTGGAGGTGGTTGTCCAGAACCTGCTGTTCTAGCCTGATTTGTGTTTGATCTGGAGCTGGCAAAGGAAAAGGGTTGCTAGTCTAGCTACTTTTAAAACAAAGGCATGCTTTATTCACTCTATTGAAAATTATCATTAGAATGATTTTTGATCCTATATATGTTGAGTTACTATAAGCCTTCTCTTGTTTTCATTGAAGAAGGTTGGTGTGTCTTCAGTGATGCATCAGTCTTGTGCTGCAGTTTAAGTCTATTTCATCCTAAATTCAAGGAGATTGTGTCAAAGTAGGTGCCAGCTGAAGACTTAACAGAAACTTGCCTTATGTTGTTACAGTCTGAATGGAGTGAGTTTTGCCAATAATAAGCATAGTTTATTATTTATATGATTTAGATGAGAGAGAAAATTTAGAGTGATCTCCTCGGATAGATGAAGCTTTGGGATAGTCAGTGTCTGATTGCATCAAGATTTAAAAGCAGGGACTGAGCATGGGGTGTCCAGATGGAACTTCTGGGCACTGCTGCAGTAGAAATAGCAAATAGGAATAACAAAAACAAGCACTCACTGGGGGCTTATTTAAAATCCAAACAAACCTTTGATACTAACTAACTGTGTGTGTACTTTTGATCTCTATTATTTTGTGTCTTCTTCTCATCTTTCTTGTTTATTCTATGGGTTGTGTCTTGTGCTGCCATCTCATCCTAAAAGTGGGATTTCATACCTTAGTTTAGGAACAAAGGTCTTTTATTTTGATTTTGTATCTGCAAAAAACTAAAATATGTTTTCAAGCTTTCAATATACAGCTGAGCCCAGCAAAACAGGAGTGTGGATCTGGCTCCAAGCTGGGCATTACTGGGATTACAGTTGTGTATAATACTACAAGTACTTCATCTGTATAATAAAATCTTTACAGTGAACAGTCAGTATCTTCCTAGTTGAGAGGGGAAAAAAATGCCTCTCACATGTTTTTTTGGCAAAGAAAATATGGGTAAGGACAAGCAAAATGGACTTTTTTCTTGAATTACCTTGCTTGCTTTGGTAGAGCTCCAACCCCAGGGCGCTAAAAGAGGAGGGGAAATCCCCAAAATACTTTTCCAAAGTAACAATTTACTTCTTTATCTATTTCATTTTTTTTTTTTTCTTAATTTTTGTATTTGCAGAGCTAGAGCTCTAAATTTCATCAAAAATTTCTAGTCGGTTGCCACTTTTTTTCCATTACATTAAAAATTTCCTCTTCGGTTGAAGCAAGAGTAAGTTATTTATGTTCTCTTTTTTTTAGTGGATGCATATTGAAAAATTGGGGTGTCTAGAGGGCTCTCTACTTGTCTGAAGTTTGTATTAGTGTTTTATTTATTAAAGATATATCAAAATCTGCTAAGATACGCACAGAGTAAGTATGGGTAATTACACCTCCACTCAAAAGTTTCTCAGTCTGACCTCTTTAAACCCTTTTTAGGAGTTCCTCACTCATTATTCATGGTGTTCAGGTATAAACTAGGCTGTGAGAACACAACAGCAGGGATGCAGGAGGGTAAGAAAAGGGTTTCTCATTCTTCAAGTAATAAGTTCATGTTTCAGAAGACCAGGTGAATACAGTGTGCCACTTCTGGCATTGTATGTGTGCCCACACCCGAGGAATTAACCACCTGAACTATCCACCCACAAATAATTTCAGCACTGGGAAGGGCATTTCCATGCAAAGCGTGACAAAATTCTCAGTGGTGGAGGAGGGAAAAGCCATTTTTATGGGTAGGTTTCTGCCTGGGGTGGTTGCTTGCAGAAAGGCAATAACCTGTTCAGAAAGCTGGTGTGCTCCTTCTTGTGCTGTATCCATGCCTTGGAGGCACGCTGTCTCCCTGATGGTTGACTCCCCATTGCATGTGGGCAGTTCCCAAGCTGCTGCCCTTGCTTTGATCTCCAGGAAGCTGACTTCACCAGAACTCTGTGTGTGGGTATGTTTTGCAGCAAATTTCTTTGCCAGGGGGGTAAAGAGAGCATCAGGAACTATGGTATTCCATTTATTTCAGAAGCCTTCAGGATTTCTACATTCTAGAGAACACTTATGGCTGGAAAAAAGGGCAAATGCTTCACCTTTTGTTAGAAGGGGCAGGAGGGACAATTCAGGCAGCTGCAGACCAGGCAGTTTCACTTCTGTCCCTGAAAAAGAAAAGCATGGTGTGAATATTCTTGACACATATCTGGGAAAGAAAAGGAAGTGACTTGAAGGTCAGCATGGATTTGGAAAAGAGGTGACCTAATTACAGCCTTCCAGTACTTGAAGGGAGCCTGCAAGAAAGATGGAGAGACTCTGTTGACAAGGCCTGGAGTGACAGAACAAGGGGGAATGGTTTCAAACTGAAACAGAATAGATTCACATTGGATATTGGAAAGAAATTCTTCCCTTTTAGAGTGGTGAGGCCCTGGCACAGGTAGTCCAGGGAAGCTGTGGCTACCCCTGGGTCCCTGATCTTTAAAGTCACTTCCAACCTAAACCCTTCCATGACTTTATGATTTAGCCTTGGTACACTTAGCTGGACCAGTCTGATCCTGTGATCAAATGACTGGATCTGTGGATGAGGGGGAAGCCATGAGTATCATGTACCTTGTCAATAGGGAAGCTTTCAGCATTGTCTCCATCAGATTGCCAACATGCAGATAAGGATGTTACAGTCAAGGTGGGGAAAAAAGACCTGGCTGGACATTCAGACTGCAAGAGCTTAATGGTTCATGCTTTGCTTGGAGGACACTTATAAGCAGAATTCCCTAAGCATTTGTCTGGGACCTTACCCTGTTTAGTACCTTAAAGAAAGAAAAAAAATCTCCAGGTTGTAGTGCATTCTTTATGCCACAGGCTCTACTGGTAACTGGCAGTGCTGTCATAAGTAATACCTAATGTAGGAAGCTGGAGAAGGGAAACAGGATCTGGATCTCTGAGCTCCTGGGTGCTGGTAGCTTTCCTAGTCTTTATATACATCCTTTGGCTTTTACTTTTCTGCCTCTTCTGGGCAGTGTTCAATACAAGGAAGTTTCTGTGTTCCAGAGGTCACTCCCTAAACAAACCTTAGTGAGATAAATTCTTCCAACTGCCTCAGCCTGTCCTGGTGGGGTGTTTTAAATCACAGGAATTACTGCACTTGGTGATAGTGAAGCAAGTGGTTGGCAATAAAGGGATTAAAGCAGAGGCAGTGCCATTAACAGCACTTAATATTCACATTCACCAGTCCCTGGTCCTCATGGGGGATTTCAACCGCCCAGGAAGCAGGTTAGGAAGGACAAAGCCCTTCTAGTGCCTAAAAGAGGCCCATGAGAAAGCTGAAGAAGGACTTGACATCAAAACCTCATATTTGTCCTTCAGGACAACTGTTTAAATATCTAGATTAATCAGTTACCCTTTCTGTCAAATAAATGAAAATTATTTTCCCTCTTTTAATGTGGGATAAACCAGATGTGCATCTTACAGATGCAGTGTGTCAGAAGCTCATACAAAATTTTGCAGTAAGTTCCTATCTCAACAAATGTGCTTTAAATAAAATACCTGCTTAGGCATTTTCCTGGAGCAAGGTTTGTTTGACCTGTGTCAGCAGAAAGCAAGCAAGGAGCTTGTGTCCCATGATTTTTTTTAATCCTAGAATACTGAGCTGTGAAATCTATTCCCATGCTGTGGGTAGAAGTTCTAACACAGCCACAGAATTCCACATTGTGCTGCCAGAGATACCCAGGATGTGCTCATTCTTGTGGCTGCTTGCTCAAATATGCTCTTGCCAGCTGGTTTCTCTACCAACCTTCATGCTCAAGGTGCAACTCAGTTTGTCAGGTACACTATCCAAGTTACTCAAGTTTCTAAGAACATGGAGATAGTGTTTGTAACTTCTTCCTGTAAAATGTAGTTGTCACTTGACACATTCTCTCCACATATGTGGTATCAGGAAAGTGATGCATCATTTTGAGAGGTAAGGCCTAAACCCCACAACATGCCTTCTCTGAGGTACCCCAGGGAGTTTCCTCTGTGAAAATAGATTTTGCTATTTTATTATTATCAAGGTAGTAGAAAAGCTGAAATAGTTTTGGGGTTTTTTGTTTGGTTGGTTTGTTCAGGATATTTAATTTGTTTTGTTTTGGGAGATGGGGTGTTTGTTTGGGGTTTTGCTTTGTTTTCCAGAAAGGGCAGAGTGCAATAAATAAATGTACATGTAACTATTAATGTTATAAAGAGTGTGGTGAAACATAGAAAGAGCCTGCAGAGAAAACCTGTATTGTAGATAAGAATTTGAAGAGTGAAGTGGAACATCACTGGGTGTATCCAGAAAGATAAGCAGGGAAAATGCAGGATTGCCCAAAGGACTGAGAGATAAGACTCTCTTCTTCTTCTCCATCCTTTTTGATTCATCCATCTCCTTCATGTTGTCACCATACAGGTTCCTCAAGGACGGGATTTTCCCTGCATGGGGCTCTTACTTTGTCTGATAAAGAAAGGACAGTCAGGTTCTAAATTCTGTCTTTCCACCAATTTAAAGTTCTAGTCCTTACCATTTCATATCAATTAGCAAATTAAATGACCATCCTTTTTTTTATATCTGTGTAGAATAAATAGTAGATTTTAATCACTTCATAAACATCTGCCAAAATATTGCTTTAGCATCTCTTCCTAGCATCAATAAGTGTTTCTTTAAATATAATCTATTTAAAGGATTTACACTAAGAAAGGATGCACAAGAGATCAAGGCATGGAATTTCACAGGGGGGAAAATTCTTGTATGTGAAGGCTAATATGTGCTAAAAATACGTTGTGGCATGTAAATATGAGTCTCATTCTAATATTTTTAACCCATTAAACCTGATTCTTGAAAAGATTAGTTTCTCCACAAATCCTGAGTCTTATTTTGCTTGTTTCTGTTTCATGATGAGCAGAAATGCAAACTGATCAAAGGCAATGGGCTGGGTTCTGTTGAGATGTCCAAAGGTTATCAGGACTCTGCACTGCAGCCTGAACAGGAAAGGAATACAGAATAAATCAAGTTTGCTGTAATTCAGAATGGTTAATGTAATGCCTGTGTGATTTTGATGGAGTTTTATCAATGGAGAGTCTCTGAGCCTTTAGGGAATGGTAATTAGATTCTTCCCTGTCAGACTTTTTATGTGCAGAGTACATTGAGTGAGAGGACAGTAACCATTCTTAGCAGCATGGAGACCTTGAGCTTCCATAGGGCATGGAAGCAGTAAATCATTTTGTCGTCCTTCCAAAATTCTGCCCTTCAGCCCTTCCTTTTGAAGCTTGGAAGATGATCATTCTTTCTGCCCTTCCCATCACACTTCTTCCATTTCTTTCTGACAGACAGGATTTGCTGCCTCGGGGCCTAGCAATCCATTTCCCTGCTTTCCACTGACCCCAGAAATCTCCAGGGAAGGTTTGGGTCAGAACATCACTCAATCATCAGCAATTCTAGCTGCACCTTTTCCAAGTCAGCTCTGCCCCAAATCCAGGGTGCATGTCTGTTTAACGATCTGCAGATCCTTACTGCCATGATTTGCTCAGTCCCATCTTCACATCATGGAATGGTTTGGTTTGGAAGGGGCCTTCAAGCTCGTCTCATTCCAGCCTTCTGCCATGCTGGAGACCTTCCACCAAACCAGGTGATCTTAAAGGCCATCTCCCTTTAGGAAGCAAAGTCCTTTATTCCTTACCCCTCTGTATATCTTTGCTGCCTCTCAGCATAATACAAACCTCTTCTTCCTGACACATCATGGAATTCCCAAATGGGATTAACTATTTAGTCTCCTTTTCTTGCATTTTCTGTGTGCCTCTCTTCCAGTTCATAGCTGAAATGCACTGCAGGAATATTAGCCATGCAGCCCATGGGTACCAACCAGAAAAATGCTTTGTGGTTTGGGATTTGTCCAGCTGGGAAGTCTTCCCAGCAGAACTTCCTCGTATCAGTGTCTTGATATGCTGAGCTAACCCCACATTGGCTTGTGTCTTACTGAAGTGAGTGGTTTAGGTGGTATCCATATCTCCATAATGAGGAGTTGTAGTCATAAAGATAGAAATCAGGTATTGAGTTGTTTGATGGAGACAATTCTCAGTTTTTACATCAGGCAGATGATGTGTTTCAAAGGTTATCATTTTACTGGGAGCCTCGAAAGGGAAGGTGTTGGTTCAGATTGTTATCTTATCAAGCAGGAACGTATTTAATGGTTATTGCTGTGAAATATTAACCATAAATAAACAGTGGAATTTGTTGATGGATGTATTCCATCTCCTGAGGTACACTGCAAATACGTTCACATCCCTGGATAGAAGGTGTGTCATGCTGAGAGGTGAAATGCATAAAATAAATGAAACTCTGTAATGTTTACTATCAACTAGGTGAATTTTGCTGCAGGCTTTAAGTGAAATGACAGCGTTTTATTTCTCCAACAATTTCAGTGTTGATTAGTAACAGAAAATTATACTGCTCTTGTGCTAGCCTCAGTTTTTTCATAATAATGGGTTCAGCTCAGGAGAGAAAGGTGAGCCCTTATGGTGTTCTGACATTCCAGTTTCAATTATGTGATTGGAAAAGCTTCACCTTTAGCCTCATAATCCAAAATTATGGATGTCTAAAGGGAAAATTCACAGAATAAATGTTGCTCTGTGGGAATCAAGGAGGCCATTTCACAAGGGCCTCAAGGGTTCAGCTCATAGCAGCATAGGTGCATATGCTTTCTGTGCTAGCAGGGCAGGTCTTGCTCCAGTTTTGAGGTTATTTGGCCTGGGTCATCACCCAGTTACTAACATAGAGCACAGTCTTTAATCTCTGCTCCTGATTGCCTTAGTCATTACTGGCTGCATGAGCTGAATGGGTCCAGTAAAGTATGATGGAAACACACTGGAAATGTTGTCTGTTAAACAAAAAAATCCCAAACAAACAACAAAACAAAAAGCACCCAAAAAAAAAAAAAAAAACCCCCAAAAAAAAAAAAAAAAACCCAACAAAAAAACAACAAAAAAACCCACCCCAAAACAAAAACAACAACAACAAAACTACAAACACCACACCAAAACAATACCTGCTTGAATGTCCGTTTTTTATGACTGAAACAGTTGAGGGGGGAGACTGGGTTTTCCATGGCCATAAAGGGAATAGCTCCTAGAAATTTTCTCTAGTGTCTGAAGGGTGTTATTTGTAGTGTCCTTAAAAAGAGCCATACCAGCCTTCTACCATTACAGTGGGTTTGGAACAGGTAGAAGAGCTGCAAAAATATTGCAGTCTGAGCTCAGTGAATGTCCTGGGCAGAAGGGAGGGTCCATTCTCCTTCCACCACAGAACAAGAAAGGAACCACCACCACAGCTGCCTGTATTTTTCCCTGCCAAGGCACAAAGAAAGAGCAAGCAGAAACAAGAGTGACAACAGAAGTAGAAACAGAAGCAATGATATATCTTTGAGCCTGCATAACTTCATTAAGCACTGCAAGCAAGGCTTCCTTTCTGCATGCATGAAAATATCCAGCTGCCCTCTCTTTCTCTGGAGCAATCACATTTTTTGGTAAGAAACAAAGCCAGGAAGGTTCCAGACTAAGGCACTGTGCCTGGGTCAGTGCCTGTCTGTGGGGCTGAGACCAGTTTTCTCTCCTGTTGATAACACTTCAGTGTGTTTTGTATCTTGTCTTCAAAGAGCAGGGACACTGGGGGTAGATTTTCTGCAGTCCTCGTGGTCTGTAATGCTTTAATTTTAGAAAATGCAGGCATTCTAAAGGGTTATAAAATCTCACCTAAGTAACGACACATTTGGTTAGAAACCTGTGCACACATTCCTAAATTCTTCCTTGTTTCATTTTTGTTTTCAGAATGTGTTTATGCTCTTGTAAATGGCAATGCAGAAGCCCATCTGTTTGTTAGGGATAAATAGTAAAATTGTAGATTATCTCTAGCAGATATTTGTCAACATTGTGCAGACTCAAACATATACAAATCTGGATATCACATTTTAAATTAATTCAAGTAACTTCATTTCATTTATTTTTCTTTAATCACTTTGTATCTCTCTTTTGGGGAGGCTGTTTGAGAAATACTGATTATTTGCATGTATTGAGGAACCCTTCCCCCTATATTAGATGTATTTCAGTATGGAAGACCAGATGATAAAAGAAATCAAACTGATGGACTGGGAACAAAGGAAATCATGGGCTTGACAGTCAACCTGTAGCCTCCACCAATAATAGCTGGAAATGTTTCCTAGGAAACCGGGCTGAAAACCAAATTCTCTTATGTTAAATTTTCCATTTAACTGAGAAGCCAGTTGTATGTGATATTAACTCTCCATGTGTGCCATTGTGTATTTTAAATAGCAGGGCATAACCTGAAGTAGGTGCACATGGGATATGTTTCTGTGTTGCTGTGAATCTGTGCATTGGTTTTGATTCAAAGGTGAACATTTCTCCAGTAACAGTAGGAGAAAGCAAATAATTCAGCCCCAACTTTTATACAAAAATACATGCTGTGAAATTACCCTTTGTACTGAACAGAATCAGTTGCAAAAGAAATACACTGGTATGTAATCTGTCAAAATGAAATATAATGTTAGTTTTCCTGGGAGGATCCAGATTTTAGAGAATGTGATGGATTCTTTATTTGGAATAAGAGCAGGGGGTAACTGAGAAACTGTTGTAAGACCAAACATTTTTTATGCTAGTGGCCCAAAGGTGTGGCTTAGCTGAAGCCTTGCTTATGTCTGTGATAAAAATTAACCTCCTGCTGAAGTGGACATGGCAAAACAGCACCAGCAATCCCGAGGCATGGCTTCCCTGTTGGTGTTTATAGCAGGGGTATACATTCAGCCTCATCCAGTGTGTTACCCATCCAAATGGACTCTATGAAAAGCTCTGGGATAGGTGCTTTTGAGATCTGTGACTCTTCCTGTCACATATCTGGTTTTCATGCATTTTCATGCATGCTGATCATTTCAGCACTGATTTAGGGTCTGTGCTGCATCAAATGAGAGTTGATACAACTACCTCTGTGTTCAACTGTGCATTGCAGAGAAGATTCTTTTGATTTTCTACCTTAGTTGCTATCCATCAATTTTTCCCATTTACCAGTGTCTGCTTTGGTCGCACATCACTCACTCCTTGGTCCCTCTCAGATGTGTCCTCTGAGGCAGGTTTTACTGCTTTCCTTTGGTTTAGATGGAACCCCCAGATCACCAAATGGCAATTTCTGTGTTTCCTATCCATGTTAACTCTGCAGACACATCAGGATCCCTACCTCTGGGCAGTTTTCCTCCAGATAAATGCTAGCTCCTGATTAGAATGGGTCAAAAGCAGTTTATGGTGGGTAGGAAAGGCATGGAGGGCAAAGCAGTTATCTTTTTCCTCTTTCTTAGTATGCTTGGAGCTGGAAAGAGTGATGTTCCCAGCCTGCTTGGAGGCAAGAGGCATTGTCCAGTTAACTTCATCTTTTCCCAGGGCTTTTAGGTACTTTCTGGGGCTGGCATTCCTCTGCATCACCCGTGTGCTTCTCCTTTGCTTTTCCCTGGGGACCTCTGCTCTCCCAGCACAGGACTGAAAAGCAATGAGCAATGTCAGAGGAGAGCACATGGAACCTACAAAAAATAGCAGATTTTTCCACAGGTTTTCTGCTATTTTTTCCAAGTTTTCTGCTATTCACCCCAATGAATCTTGCCTTTCTTAAACAAAATTTCTTATTACCCACTTACAGAGATAATATTCCCAAGCCTAAACATGTGCTGTATTTTTTTTTTTTAAGCATAGATCTGGCTTTGAGTTAATGCCAAAATTTTTATGTTAATTTGACCCTCAAAAGGCAGCTCTCAGGAAAGAAGCACTTGGTTAAGGAAGGCATATTGCCTTCTGAAGGGCTTTAAAATAGCTCAGTTCTCCTTCCACTTGTGTGACCTTGGGTAAGTCACTTCAAATCTATGTGACTGTTTCTTCCTGTGAAAAATTATGAGGCTGTTCTTTATAAAGAACTTACTGATGAAGAAGACTATGTAATGGGTATCAATGCAATATGTAATTAAAAAAACCAGACTATTTGAAATCCAAAATACGTATCTGGAGACCTTTAGTTACCCTTCTCTCCCTTCTGCCTAATATCTAATCTGGAGGTTGAGGGGTATTTGATCAGTGCCATTCTCTGGTCACTTGATACAACTTGGATACCATCCTCTTGCAGTTTGCTTTCCATGTGCACCCATGGAAGCAGGGAGTTCCTTGGAGTGCAGGTGCTCTCTAGGAAAGCAGTCAGCTTTGTGTGCTTGTCTGCAGATTGTTCAGGTACTAAGAGATGTTCAAATCCCTGGCATCAAGGGAATCAGCAGAACATGAAACCAGAGTGGTGAGAGACATCTGTGCTAAAAATAAATAAACCTGAAATAAGATAAGCTCAGTGTCCAGGAAAAGCAACCTTCTGTGAAAGTAATTCATCACTGAAGAAGGAAGGAGTATTTGACTAAATAATAGCTAGGTTTTTAACTTAATTATGTTTGATATTTAGCCAATGAAATGAGGCTTTAAGCTGTACTAAACATTTGTGTGGCTAAAAATACGTATTTTAATATATCTAGAAGATAATGTTGTAAATGAAACACTTAAACCATTCCCTTCCTTCTATAAACCATGCTGAGACCTGACCAGGAGGATGTAATTTGCTGAATTACATCTTTCTTTGAAACATTTCTTGAAGCTCTTGTCATGTGGTGGCATAAATCAAACACATCTTTGCTCTGCTCCTGCTTGGTAGTTCTTGTGCCCCTGGATAATTTCTCTGCCTACACCTGCTTTTGTGCTCCCATCCTCTGACAGGAGCTGCATTTAATTAACTCACCAGTCCTTTTCCCTTCTCTTTGTTGGTTTTTATTCTGCCAGCAAGGCTAGATGGATTCCAGCTCCAAAGACACAGCTGAGCCCGTGCACTGGGAAGGTGCCAGGACTTCTGAGCTGCAGCACTCAAAAGAGGAAGTGGCAAAAAATGCCATTTCTGTTCTGAAAAGATTGGCATTTTGTTAAAAGAGCTGAGATTTTCTCTGAGGCCAGCAGCACACTTCCAGGGAGTTCGTTCAGCAGGCCACTTTAGGGACTGAGGGAAAATGTTGTATAGGTGAGAGGGAAGTGCTGTCTTTAACCTGAAACCCGCAATTCCCTTTCTCAGTCCTTCCCAAGAGAGAGTCTTTCCTGTAGGAGGCAAGGCATGTATTTACTCACTCTCTTCTCCACTGCAGTTTGGCTTCTTGCTTGAGTGACAGAAGCGAAGGTGACAGCTACCCAGGGTGCACTTGATCCTGGTCTTGGAATACCTGGCACAGGCTACAGGCCAGCTTCTGCCTGTCTGTGTCCCTGTCTGCACTTAGGATAAGGCTCCCACTCCATTGCTGTTATTTGGCAGATGTCATGGATTTGATGTGAGGTGATACCTTCATAATAGATCTGTTAGCTCGTTCAGTTTAATCTGATTAAACTCTCCCAGTCACCTACTTAGGTAAGGTAGATGGGATGAGTCGCAGTCAGAAAGATTAGGAGACTTCTGCATGATCATGAAAAGGTTGAGGGCTGAGGAAGGAATTTGAGGAGCATCACCCCTGACTCACACATAAGCACCCTCCATGAAATTGGGGCCCAGGTTGTGGGAGGGGATGAAGGGCTGTCATGATATCATCCATTGATTCCCCCTTCCCACTTCCTGGACAGGTCTTGACCTTTTGGTACTGTAGCAAGAGAGTGGGCGAGAAGGGGTAGACAGGTTCACTTACCCTCCAGAGTCAGTCCTTGAGCAATGGGGTATTGTTTTATAATAATGATGAACAAAGTTACGAGTTCGTGTGTTGTCTCCCCGGGGACTCATGTCACCCAGCTTGTTACAGTCGTTTCTTTCCTAATAGAAGAAACTGGTTGTAGGCGTAATTCTGCCGTGGTGTGTGGGAGGGAAATCTTGGGGAACAGATGGTTCTTGGTGAACAGACTCCAGTGACTAAGACCAACTCTCAAAAAAGAATTAATCTATCAAGCTGATTTGCTGATGAACAGAAATAGGAAAAATAACCATAATACAAATGCAAAAATGAACGATGAGGCGAGGCTGCCTGTTGTATGCTTGACAGCGGTATTTCTGCCTGGTAAAGAAATCACTTTTCAAGAGCTTTCTTATGGAAGGGATTCTCTAAGCTGTTTCTTTTTCAAATGCTAATGTGTTTATCATTGAGCACAAGAGGGCAGAAAACCAGGCACTCAAAACCCAGAATGAAAAAAAAGAATTCTGCACTAGGAGAAACTTTGCAACCATACATTTGTGTCTGCCTACTTGAAGGTGGAAACTATTAAGAATGGAAGACTCACCAATATGTACAGCTGGAAAGGACAAATTCTTCACTTAAGCTCATTTCAGTCTACTAGTGTTGATAAAAACTCACTTATCCCTTAAAGGTCATGGTTTAATTATTGGCACTGATAGCAACTTTCATGACCAATACTGAACAATTTCTGAGTGGGTGGATTAAAGTCTCTCCCCATGAAACAGATTTTCCTCCACAAAAGTAGTACCCAGAACTGTGGGCTACTGCTCAGTAATGAGTAATCCCTTAAGAGCTCCTTGTCAGCCATTTGATACGCTGATGTTTCATTTTCAGGGTGTTTAACAATCCCTGCAGCTGGGAGTTAGCATCTCAATTTTGCCAGCATGACATCTGAAAGTGATTCAATGGAGTGGCCCTTTCTTATATGGCAGTATTTTTTCAGGACTTCTTTGATTGCTGTATTGATTGAAATGCTGTTTTAGGTCTGTTAGACCTGCATACCCAGCACAGCTCAGGGGAAATTACTTAGAAGTCCATATCTATGGCAAACTTTTCAGTTTAGGGCTGACTGCAATGTAGTAGGGAATTTCCAACCTCTTATGTTAATCAGTAGTCCAGGATACTCTGCTGCTGCTACTAAAAGTGTAGCAGACAAGGCAGCTACAAAGCTTGGGTTTAACAGAAGTTGTGGTAAGCAGTCTGAGACTTAAATTCTCCTTCCCTTTGGCATTACAGTAAAAATGTCCATTTTTGAAATAAATGACTGTACATGCTCTAAACCATTCTTAGCTACAATAACTGATATTAAACTGCAGGGCTAAGGGCTATCCAGTACAAAACATCCTGCAGTAATGTTTCAGAAATGGAATCTGTCCTGGTAAAATCATACCTCAACTGGCAAGGTCTTTGAGCAATATGCAAGGAAATGCAGATTTCCGTGGCTGCAATGCTGAACACAGATTACCATCCTTTTGGAATCAGGCTTTAGTCTTGGAGATCATCTCCTGAGCTGCTCTTTCTGTGGTGGCACATCACTGATCTTCATACCCTACAGGACACAGACAGCTCCTGCATTGTCAGTGTTGTGTATTAGTTGTTACTTCTCTTGGTTCAGAGAGTGATGATCAGATATTATTACATAAATTGAGCCTTTTCAGGAGATGCTTTTTAGGCATGTGGGAGGGAAGGAAACACTGTTTTGGAGAGTCATCTCTTCCAGAGTGAAAGGGAAGAAGATATTCTTGGTTTAGTACATTTTTACTCCCTCTGAATTAGACAAAATTGAAATGCTCTGAGTGATGAATTGGGCAAATGATGGGGAGATAATAGCTGTGCTGTTATCCCCGAGAGAAGACGCCAAAGCGGAATGCCTTTCATTTGAAAGGGGTGAGTTGCCATAAAATGTTCCACATAAGGAAAATTGCATGGACTGGGATTTTCCTTGTGTTTTCCTCATAGTTCTGCTGACCTGTGAGCTAACACCTTTTTGCTGTGAAAATGAGTTCTGAAAGCAGCATATCTCTGCAGTTAGGGCAGTCTGTGTGTGTGAGATACTTGGCCATTAACTTGGATACTGCTGGAGAATACAAAACACACATTCACCACTGGGGCACGTGCCACTTTAGAGGTCATTTTCTGCAGCTGTAGCACAGCAGTATTTCTCCTTTCCTGCTCGGGCACCCCATACAGCTGCTCAGGGACTCTGACTCGTGGGTGATACAAAGGGTCCCAGGGAGGTGGAGGTTCAGTGGTATGGCAACACCAAAAAAGGGTTCAGCAGAAGAAAAGCGCAGAGGAAGGTGAAGGGCCAGTGGAGTACGAGTCCCTCCATCACAATTACGACTTCAGTGGTGAAAATCTGTTCATGCTGTCGTGGTTCCCTCAGGCTGACAGGGATGACACCATGAAACAATTCCAGAATCTCTCTTAGAACAAAACACACCAGTGGGCTCATCATTTTCCTGTACAAATGTGAGAAGCAGAAATGTCATGAACTGAGCGCAGAAAATCCGAGAACACCAAGATTAGTGTTTTGTCATTCTGTTACAAGTGCTCTGGAATTAAGAGGTGTGATTTGGTGGGAGGATGGAGACAGAGACTGGCTGGGTGTGAGGCTGAGCATCCATCTGGAGGTGGGTTGAAGGCTGTCCCTCTTGATTGAAGGATAGAGCTGGTCTTTCAGGCTGGTGAGCCAAAGCGGGTGGCCATTCATTACCTTACGAGCTTGGCTCTCCCCTTCAGGGTTCAGGCTTGAGACATAACCTGAATTAAGGGATTATGATGATATTAAATTAAGCAATACACTGCTAAGAGACTAATAAAGCAATTAAATGATAAGTAATCTGAAAGCACACACAACTACAAAGCTACTAATTATCATTATAATTATTATGAATCACATCCACATTCTGTTGAGTTATAACTCTATCTCTCTAACCACTTCAAGTCTGTCCATCCCCCCCCCACCCCTTCTCCACTGTCTCACACCAGGTCTTTTCAGATGAAGACGTGATGGAAGCTCCAGCAGGTTATCCAGTAGGATATTTTGACATCACTGCAGACTTGGATTCATCACCATTTGTAGGTGTCCACACTCCAGAAAAAAAAGAATATTTTGTACCTGATCTTATATCTTCCTGTTTTCTCTTTTTGTATATTTGGTTTTTGGACCACACTTGCACTTCACTTTCTCTATCTAAACTCCTCTCAAATAGACAATCTGTCCACAGTTCCTTTCTCTCCTAGTTGGTCCCATTACTGCTGTTTTACTCAAGTTTTGTGGATTTTTTTCAGTGCTGTTACTCAGGCAGTCTTGATTTGTATAGTTTTACTTACATGGTTACCTGAGTACAGGTGCCTCTGAAGACTTAGCACCACAAAACTCCCCTGCCAGCTTCCAGTTCATGCTGGCATCATATTGTTTACCATATTCACACACTAAGACAATTTTATTTTGGTTTTGACACTTCTACCCTGTTCTAATTAAGCACAAGCAGTTTCTCCTCTTGTGCCTAGCCTGCATAACACAGCACCAGAGTAACCCATTTGTCACAGTCTGGTTTTGTGCTCCTGCAGCTTGTTGTCCTTGAGCTGTTTTAATTACTTTCCTCATTCTCAGGAGAAGCATTTCCTGGTGCTCCATCAGGACACGCTGCGTACACCTTATCACACTGTGGTAGCTGTACTGTATGCCCTAGAGATCCTAACTTTACAACCATGTAGTTTGGGGCATGTCTTTAGGTACTGGGTTGGGTTTTTTTCCCCAGGAACCTGGAAAACCAATAGGCTGCCTCTACCAACTGTAGCAGGACAGGTGGAGAAATGATCTGTACTTCCCTCAGTTAAATACATAGTTAGGATACATAGTATGCAAGTAGTATTTGCAAACATTGTGTATTTCTTACTTTTCCTACTTCTGTGGGTGAGAGGTGCATTTCAGTACCTCAGGATGGTTGGTTGGGTTATGTTCTGTTTGTTTCTACTCCACTCCTTCTGCCAGGGTTTTTTCACCGGTAGATTAAAGCATTAAAGGAATTTATAACCTCGTGGGACCACATCCAAGGACACAGGCTCATTACTGGTAATCCCTGCTCAGACGGATGGGGAGGCTTTTGTGTACAAACAGCTTTTTGTTGTTCATAGAATCATAGAATGTCCCGAGTTGGAAAGGGCCCACAAGGATCATCAAATCCAACTCCTGGCCTTGCACAGTTTAACCTGGTTGGAAACGTTGCTCATTCTGGTGGCACATGGTCAAGTGATTTGTTACACCTGAAGCATAATTAGCCCAAGTGTTCACTTTCTGCCTTGTGTGGACTGGGTAACATAAACTTAATTGGTGCAATCTAGAGCTGAAAGATAAAGGCAGTGAGCATGAATTCCAGTTCAGCTTACATGGATTATCCTCTTTAGTCTCCCTTGGAAGCAGCAGGAGTTGAAAATATACTTGCAGAGAAAAGTAACTTTTCTCTTGATAGATGTATTGAAAAATGCATGTCAGTGTGAAAGATGTCTCGAGCCACAAATCCTGCGCTCAGAAAGTTTTAACACTCTGGCTTTAGCTAGAAGAATTAGTAGAGTGCCAGAGATGATAAGTTAGGCTTATTTGATTCAGTAGTCTCTGAGGTGCCAGAGCAAGCTAAAACCTGAGCCTGGTTAAGGACACTTGATATGGCTTTCTTGATCCTGTTTAAAATGTGTGTGTGTTTCTTTCCATACTGAAATATCTGGATTTCTCTATTGTGTAAAAAACAAAAATAAAAAACAAACAAAAAAACCAAAAGAAGGAAACACAGACAAAGCCCTACATGACTGCAGACAAAACTCATCTTTCCCTGCCTTAAAGAGGAACAGTCTTGCCGGGTGTGTGAAATATCATCTGACTTGTCTTTTACCATCAGGCCTGTCAGAACATTCTAGTGGGGTGTAACTGCAATGGCAGGAGAGGGAGAAACACTTCCGAGGGTGTAGCTGAGCCATCTGTGGCAATGCTCTGATCTTTGTACGGGGAAGTGAGCGGCATCTGCTCCTGGCAGACGTGTTACTATCGCAGGCTGACGGGAAATGGCTCTCCTGACAACAGGTATCTTTGTTGTGAAACAAGACAACACCTCCTGCTTGATGAGACCCAAGCGACTGGAAAAGGGAGTCTGCGTGCCAGAAGTTTGCTACAGACTTCCTGGGACGACTCTGACTTTTCCTTACATCCAGATAATTTGACGAAGTTCAGTGGAATTGATTTTTTTTTTCTTTTTAATAACTTTGTTTTGTTTTTACCCATGGCCAGGAATTGGTGGATTTTAAGAATGTTCATTATGGGCAGAACTAATTGAGCCAAGCATTGTTTAAAAGAAGTCCATATTTTGAATAACATGCAAAGAGGTTGGATTCAGAGAAAAGGTTTGAGCTTGTGATTCTAGAGGGGCTTCTGCAACCATACCCAAAAGATTTCTCTGGATTCTTCTGAGAACTGGCTTTAATCAGAGGCATTGGTTACAGTTTGTCTCTAGTAGCAGGGGTACTCGCAGAGCCAGACTGTGCTGTAAGGAGCTGACTGTATTTGGACAGATGGTTCTATCTTCTTAAAGAAGTTTTAATTTCCCTAAGCTGAAGGCTCCTTGGATGGAAATCAAGGATTACTTGTAACTCTCTTACTTCCTTGCTTGCTTGGAATAGTGACACTACAGAAAATCGGTTTACAATGATTAAGGCATCCTTTCTTAGATGTTTTCTTAGAATATCAACTGTTTTCTTCACTGGGTTGGTATCCTATTCACAAGGGCCCTCACTTGTAGTAATATCCCTGCTCTTCCTATCAGTCTTCTAAATTGAATTAGCTTCTGATAATCTCTCAGGGATTTTCCCATTTGTTTTCTCACTGTGTGTGCTGCCTGTAGCCTGACTGTGGGAATATGGTCCTAGTTAAGTGATAGGAAGGAAAAAAGGCAGGTATTTAACAGGCTGGGGGACCCCAGCTTAGAGCTTTTCTTTTAAGCACCACTCAAAAAGTTACATTGTCATGATGAAGATAACAAAAATGTATGTCATCTTCTTATGAGATGACATAAGAAGGCCAGAATGTTTGTGTCAGATGTGAACACAAAAGAAAAATGCTGAAATGAGAAGTTGTCCTGGGTAAATCACAAAATCATTGAGTGGTTTAGGTTGGAAGGGGCCAAGGCAGGGACACCTTCCACTATACCAGCTTGCTCCAAGCTCTGTCCAACCTGGCCTGAAACACTTCCAGGGATGGGGCAGCCACAGCTGCTCTGGACAACCTGTGCCAGGGCCTCATCACCCTCACGGGGAGGAATTTCCAAGAATATCCCATCTGAACCTGCTGATGAGAGCAAAAAGTTGCTGTGAACCAGGTCCAACACAGCACTTCTCCTCATTGATTCCTCTGTCACTTGGAGAAGGAAGTTCTCATCAACGCATTCCAGGAACCTCCTGCAAAACTTCCATCTTTAATTGGTTGTACTGTTTTACACATCCATAAATTCAATATTCTTGGCATGAATTTCAGTCACTGAGACCAGCTGGCAGGAAATGGTTTGCACTCAGCCAGAAAGCTTTCTTACCTTCCAAGAAAGACATCATGGCCACAGGTAGGATATCTGCTGGGAAAAGCCCTGGTTCCAGGCTAAGTCCTTACTTGTGACCAGTGACTTGTTCTTTTTTCTGGTAATCTTTTAGCACAGTTCATTCTAAAAGAGTGAATTATTATTCCACTGTACTAATTTCCCAGATGTTCAGCTCTCTACACTAGAGTGCCCTCTCACTGCAATGTTTGAAGAATCTCTGTTTTTTATTTGAGTAGCTTTAAATATTTGATGCACTTGTCTTGATTTGTTCAGCTTCTACTGTGTGTGACATCAAAGGATTTTTACTTCCCTTTACCCTTTTAATTAAGGTGCACTTTGGTGCCTGCCTTACCCTTTATCCTCTTCATGGTGTCGTTGTCTGCTTTCTGCCTCAGGAGGACAGGGTGAGGAAGTGCAGAACACCTACCCTAGTCTGCCATTCCTTTGGAAGAGCTCTTTGAAGGGCCCCAACTTCAGAAGACCGCATCTCAAGACTTGCCCAGATGTACTCCTAGGAGCTGAATGACTCAGATGTTTTGTCCTTGAGGCAAAATTTGAAATTGCATCCCAGCATTGTGTTTTATACAGTGCTGCCTTCTCTGTGTCTGTGTGACAGCCAATATGCTCTCAAATGGGAAAGCAGTTTTTGGTAATTTCTTTAAATATCTTTCCAAGTGTTTCTTGGTAGTTTCTAACAGCATCTCCAAAAAGTAGGAGTCTGTGTTTGACACAGCCCTTAGTCTTGGCTAGTGATCCTCAGGAACACTCCTGAAGTTCCGTGATGTCCAAGCAAATCTGGCAGTGAAACTTTGGAGATCTGTGATTAAAGGCAGTGGGTATGGAAAAGCAGGTAAAGATCCTGGTCTAGATAACTTTATACTTATGATGTTTCCAAGTCCATACAATGATTCTCAAAGCCAGCGGTAATCAATTCTGCACGGCAGGAACTGAGGATGGACACCGAGCTCTGACTCCAGTTGTGACTGCTGACATCCTTTGGCAATTGACTCCTATTGACCCATGGCCTCACTGGGACATGGTTATGGAGAAGGGTGGGGAGGAAGGCAGTCCTAGGAAATGTGTGGGAAGAAACATTTTCAGTGGTTCCTGTAGGAAAAGCTTCAAGTGTTGCCATTCTTCTGCCCTGCACTTATATTCTTCCCCATCAAACACCAATGCTGATCTCAAAGTACCACTCAGGGGCACCAGGAACATCTGTGATAAATGTCAGAAAACTCCTTGTTCTCTCCATGACTTGTCCACCCACCTATAACATGGCACTAGAGAACACGGAAAGCTTTTCCATATCTCTGAAATCCCTCATGCTCCTGTCTACAGCATCCAGCTTGGAAAATGTTCCATATTCGCTGCTGTGTGATTTGAATATTCTTGCTAGAAAACAGCAGGCTTGGTCAGCAGCCAATTTTCAAGGAATCTGGCTATTCAAAACCACATCCCAAATATCTGGATATACATACTAGTTTTAGCTGACCTTTGTTGAAACTTTCTGTCCATCTCTTTGTTTCTGTAGTCTTCATCTTTAAATAATCAGCTGTTTTGTTTACTAGATGTTGTTGGTGGGTCCTGTATTTCCACTACATTAGCTCTACTCAGGGGAAAGTAATAGCTCTGGATTGAAGCATAAGCCATTTGTTTTTCTGTAATGAGGAACGCTCTGCTGCCTGCTTTCCAACTGATGAGATGAGTTATGCTTTATTTGCCTTGAGAAGAACTGTACTTAAAAGCAATTTTCTGAAGAGGAAATGAGGCAGAGAGTGCAAAAAGGGGGGGGAGGGGGCGAAGGGCTCTATCCCAATTAAAGCTTCCTGATCTGCATTTTCACACATTTCTTGACAGAATAATCCGGGTGTTTATTGCTGGAAATCTACCAGGCTAAAGATTAATTGCTGGCTAATTATTTTGAAGCTGCCGAGTTATATCTCAAATTTGTTACAATGGCAATTCAAAAATAGTTATGTACCTTCCTTCCTTAAATATATTGGAGGACTTTATCAAAAGCAAACACAAGTGATAAACCCTTTCAGAAAGACGAAACTGCAGACATCAGGTGCTTTTTTAAGAGCTGTTTTCATGACTTTGGTACCTTCAGTATTTTAAATTTGTGATGATCACTTGTATATTTATGATGCTGTCATTGAAATCACCGAGGGATGGATGCACACCCTGGGAAGTGTTACTCTGTGTATTTATATATAGGCTGTCCTCCTGCATTTGTGCACCAGAGGTCTTTTCAGAAGAGGGATTTCAAACACCCTGTGTTTAAAATTGTTCCACACAGCCAGTGAACAGCTTTTTCTTCGAAGAAATTCTTGCCCTAATATTTTACCCCTTGGCCTGTGTCTGTCTTAAGAGAAATTACATATTACCTTCACAAGGAGCAATTCTTGCCTATATTCTCCTGAATCATGCTAAGCAATCCCTTCCATTTCTTTTATCTGAGAGGTGGAAGCTTCTTACCTTTTTTCTTTTTTTTTTTTTTTAATTGAGCTCTCTCAAGCTTAATGTTCTCATTGGTTTGTCGTATATGAGTTCCATTTTGTGGAAATTCTCTGGATTTTCTCCATTTTAAAGGTTGTCGTACAGTAATGACTTGAAATGTTCATGTTGGAATGTAATTTACCAATCCCCTTAGAGAAGCCTGGTTTCCTGGCACCTGGGGAAAAAAGGTTGGCTAGCTTGGCCACACTTAAAAACTTGATGCTTTCTGGGTCAGTCACTGGTGCCTGATGGGGTAGAGGGAGATCCAGGTGTCGTGTCCAAAAAAGAAAGGACTACCCAGACCTTCGAAAGGCTTTTACAAATCCAGACTCGTGCAGGTTCCTTTTTTAAAGTGGACCATGGCTTAGGCCCTCTACTTTTCATTAGTTTGTATTTGCTTCACTGAAAATGCCTCCTGAGGAAGATGCGAAGCCATTGGCATTTTGCACTGTTGAGTGGTTCCTTTAATTTTCAGCCGTGCTGTTCCACAGATGTGCAGTTTGCCCTTTTTTTTTGAGGTTTTTGTATCTTTGTGGCATGGAAAAATTTCTGATTGAAGGACTGGTAGGCAGAAACCTCTCTGAATTATTATATGCTTTCAGGCAAGTGCAGGGAACACCAAGAGCTGCAGATGTCCTTTGGAAAGGGAGGTCAGAGCTTAGGAGGGCAGGAATAAGGAAAGTGGCCATCAGACACTCAACTAGAATGTTGGGAGAAACTCCAGGTGTCCTGTTCTCACATTTTTGACAATGTATAGTGAAAACACAGAGATTTGATTAGTATTATAAGTGGAAATTGCCTGATTATGAAATGAGAAGCAAGAAATTCTCCCCTCTGTTGAGGGGCAGCACAGCCCATGCTGAACTTAGATCCTATTTTGAGGTTAAAAATGAGAACATCAGCATTAGGATGCTCAAAAAGACACTTAAATCAAGGTAACGTTATTACTGATTTCCCTCACTTTCATTAATATTGGACAACTTGAAGTCAAAGGCCTTTCCTTTCTCTTCACTGTAATTTTGTGGCAATTCCTGTATCCCTTCAGAAGTGCTGCTGACCTGGCCAGTCTTTTCATGTAATTTCAACAGTACATCAGGCTAGTCCACTGACTGTGTTTTATATTGGCAGATAGCTTCTAAAAAGAAAAGACAGAACAATCCTTGGAACTCACACAGTTACTGGGGATTTATTATTTATGCTCTTGGTGAGTTCATCAGAATTTAGAGATGCAATTATAGTTTACCTTCAGACTAAGCATCATCTCTATGTTAAGTACTCCTTGAACTGCAGGAAGCAGTATAAAATAAGCTGCATTTGTTTTGCCTTTAAATCTTCCCTCATTTCCCTGTAAAGCACTGACAAGTCTGAACCCTTCAGCTTCCATAAAAGAAGCAGCAGACTTTGATTAAACAGCTGCTCCCGTTATCTGATTTAATGGTGACAATGTACTGAATGTTCCTGTGGTGCAGAAGGTTTCCAAAGCAGTGTGCTGACTTGTGCACTTGCATTTGGAAATCGCCTTCATCCTTCAGAGGAATGCAGTGAATCATTGGAGGGGATGAAAAGCTGCAGCAGCTGAGTGGCACGTGGTAGCAGCAGGCACAGAAGCCGAAGGGGATATTATCTGCAGTGGGAATGTCAGGAGGAGATGTAGGAAGAATTTAGCTGTCCAAGGCTGGCACTGCAGAAATACTACTCCTACTTTATATGCCGTGACTGAAATGGAGAAAGGGCTGATTCATTCTTTCTCTGTCTTTGCATTATTTATGCTAAACAAGTAGTGAATTGCTCTCTTTTCGTGGCATTTTGCACCCTCTTTGCAACAGAACAAACAAATGTAAAATAATATTCCTGAGAGTCACACAAGATAGATTTGGTCTCACATGTGTTCTTTGAGAAACCTTTCCATTTTGTGTCCCATCAGGGTTTGCTGGCATATGTGGAGAGGCAGTGTAGCATCTTGTTAGAAAGCAAGCTTTTTGTAGACATTAGGGCTGTTGGTACCTGGGAATTCAGTTCTACAGTCCAGCCAGCTCTCACCAACACTTTTGCCCATGAATAACTCTCTCCAGAGATCTCTTTTCTGACCTAGCGACACTGATGAAAGGTGTGTGCACTCAGGTGCAGCTGAGAACAGTGAAATGGCTTTGTCTTGTCCTAACTTAGGCTAAAGTTTCATGTTTATGAAGGATGTGCAGCTGTGAGGCAATTTAAAATAAGTACAGAGTGTGGTGCATAATAGGGAAGGCTAATGATTCTTTTATCGCCTCTTTATCCCTAAGAACCTCAAGGTTTATCTAGATTTGCCTGTCAGAGAAGTGGAAAGATGATAATCCCTTAGTCAAACAAACAAAAAAATTACTGCTATTAGTATTTAATCTTTCAAATGTCTTTTAGTATGTTTAATTTATGTCACACAATCTCTGCTTGTTCACAAGCACTGGGCACATCAAAGGCAGAAGAAATTCTTAAGAAAACAGGAGGCCATGGTAGTAAAGGTATTTCCAAACTCGGTGTGTAGGCTACATAGCGAGGGAAACACCCCAAAAACACCGAGCTACTGAAAAGTCAGCTGGTCCATCCTCCTGCCCCAAGGCAGATTCAGCTGTTCCCTGGTTTTCCTGGCACTGCTTATGTAGACAGCTCTTAAAGGTGTCCAAAGGTGGTGTGATTCATCCTGTGTATCCCTCAGTAATCTCTCTCAGTATTAGGTGTTCCTGTCAGTAGACTTGTTACCTTGGAGGTGTGATTATCCTTTGGAATCTAGATTATACCTCTTCAGATCCCACAGTCTGTTCTATTGATTCTTTCTACCTTTCATGATGTCATTTTGCTCCCTGCGCCTCACTCTCG
>VWYO01019796.1:9345-36658 GCA_013400275.1 Rhadina sibilatrix | reverse complement strand
TTTTCCCCCCCCCCCCCCCCCCCCCAAGGATATTTTTGTACTTAACAGTTTCTGTTAATTCAGTTGAAATGGCTCAAATATAATAATGCAGAAATGTGTCTTGGAAAGAGCTGTGGATCATACTTGTAGGGGAAAAAGGGCTGGAAGATGGCTTGAGAGGCCAACCAGCTGCACACATGTTGAGTTGTGCAAAAGTGCTGGTGGCACTCAGCAGCTTCAGCAGTGGGGATTATTGAGGTGCCACGTCCTTCCATGCCAAAACAAGGTCCTCACTGGACTCCTCTGACATGAACAAAGAGTGACAGTAGGCAAGGAGCAGCAAAGGAAGAGGAGGAGCAAGACTGTGCCCAGTTCCCCTCCTCTCTGCAAGGCCTTTGTAGAACCATCTAGCCTGAGTCTAAAGCTGCACAGGCTTTCACACTCCATACTCTGCTCTCCTGCTCCTTAGCTCCTGTTTGGTCCTACAGGCAGCCCTTGAAGACAAGTGGTTGCAGGACATGTGGACACAGAAGAATTTTGGTGGTGGTCTGAGTGGTGGCAGAAAAGATTCATTAATCTCTTCAGAGCAATGCATTACTCCCTATGTTTTTGTTCTGTTTCTCTTGGGAGGGAACAAATGAATGGACTATTTTATCATCTCACCTGTGTCCCCTCAGACAGGAATTCTCTTTTGTGCCAGTTGCATTGATTGATGTAATCAGACTGGCTGCTAATCAAAGCGATCTCAGCAGCCTAATTCTGTACCTGATCTCTCTCTGTTTGTGCTTCAAGGTCTTTGACAGGGTCCGAGAAGATTGCCCTAATTTCCACGAGAAGATTAAGCCTATTAATGCTGAACTCACTCAGCCCAAGCTGGCCATCAGTGCTGAAGACCAGGAGGAGCTTCTGACCCGGGTCAATGTTGTCTTCCACTGTGCAGCCACAGTTCGCTTTGACGAACCCCTCAAGTACGTCCTGCTTTCCTGTGTTTGCTGAGCATGATCCAGGGTGCACCGTGGCACTGCCCACAGCACCCCTGGCATGGCTGCAGTGCTAATTCCCCACTTCCTCACTTCCATGTTTGTACTCCTCATGGTTCTGTACTGAACATGCAGGGGGTGTGCTCGGAAAATGCTCTGTGTGTGTGTGTGCATGTCAAAAGGGAGCTGTCTTGGCACAGCCCCATGGGAACAGAAGGAAGAAGTGCAGGATTGGGCTGTAATACTGTAAGGGAGTTAAGTATGACCTAAAACTGAGGTGGGGAAATGTGTGGTTTAGGCCATCAGGGAGATGTTTTGGCAGAGCTGGAGACAGCTTGAAGTGAAACTGTGTTGTGTCTGTCTCTAAAGCTGGTGTTGTTAATGGCCTTTCTTTGTCACTGAGTAGCTGGAGAGGGAAATGAGCTGTGGTTTGAGAAAACAGCCCATCACAACCTTTAAAACACCCAGCTCTCACTGTAATTAACTGTTTACAAAAAGTCCTTGGTGTCTGAAGGAGTTCCCTTGGAATGCCTGTCCAGGCAGGCTTTTCCATTAAGAAAAACCAGCAGAAATAATCCACTGAAACAAGATTAGATGGGTAAGTGCTTCTGTGCTGATTATCCATTTCAACATACCGAGGTGGATGATCTTCATTGCCAGATCCTCATAGTTCTTTTGAAAACACTAAAGCTGTGATAGTAGAAAACACAATTCATAATATCAATCTTTATTTGCTCATAGGCTAAAGAGATATCCACTATGTCCACCATAAATATTTGCTTTTTAGAACAACTAATTAGAGAAACACCAGAAAGAAAGCAGTTCTTGATGTGATCTTGAGCCAATACGTAAGTAGCTGCAATAATTGTTAAATCAATGCACAAATAAACCCACTTTAAAAATAAGTCTCAGTGGCATGAAACATCAAAGGGAAACCACATTTTTAATAGGGAGGATAGCTAGAAAGAAGTTAAAAGTTTAAAAGGTCATCAGCTTGCACGCAGTGTAGATACTATTTAAAGACTGTATGTGATCTGTCAAAATCTTTCTAACAGAACAAGGAAAATTATGATTAGAAGGCCAAATCTGAGAAGTTCTTCAACTCAAATTATTCCTGACTGAATAATGAAATATATCAGATGGGTAAAAATTTTAGCAAGTTAAATGTGAAAGCCCAATATTGCTGCTCAATAAGTCAAGAATTTCGAGCAGCAACTTGATGGTGACACAAATAAAATTATTTTTTCAACATGGCAGAAGCTCCAAGATTACAGCAGAATATGTAAAGCCAGTACATAAGGAAGGGGCAAAAGCTTTGCTGTGAAGATACTGGAGAAGCAGCAGTGGATGGAGACACGAAATGAAATATTGGCATCAACATGCAGTACATTTAGGGAATTCTCCAGATGGAACTCTTGAGGGCAGAAATCTCAGAAATTGTGTTATATTGAAATATTAATAGATGCTGTTCTAATAGAAATAGAAAAAAAAAATGACAAAACAAATAACAAACCACTGGGGTTAGATGATATTCCCTTTGAAGGCTAAAGGAACTCTGAGCAACTCAGCAGAAATCCATGCTAAGCCCATATTATGAGCACAGTTCTGTTCACCACTTCTCACAAGAGATGCAGTCAAACAGAAATGTGCATGGAAAAGTAAGTTTTGTCTGAAGGGTAGCTCATGTAGAAATATTCATCCCGCTAGAAGGACAGGAGAAAATAGAAATCTACAGAAAAAGCTTTTCTTTAATAGCAGCGTGTAAAAAGAAAAGTATCTCTAGCTTTAGATACAGTGATCCAAATATTGATTGTACTCTTTAGCTGATGTTTTCATTCCTTTGGACTATTTACATTTCCTCTTCAACATAATTAAGTTCTTTTAGTGTACACTGTGCTTGATGGCATAATTCCTAACATTGTACATGTCTTTGAAAGCTTCTCCTCCTGGGCTGAGCAGATTGCATATTCCTGGGCCTTCTCCCTTCTGTGCAGTGAAGTGTCTCTATTCCAGTACAAAGCATGCAACAGAGTCTGCTGGCTGGGACCTGTTGCAGATTGTCCCTAGGACAACTTCTAGCTATACTGAGTGCTTGAAGGTCAGCCTGGCTAACCAGGACATTCTTTCTCTTGTGCTTATCAGTTCTTATCTCCATTCCTTGGGAACTTAAGCTGTTATCTCTAATTGTGCCTTCTTTGATTGTGAGTAGCTTCAACTGGGATGAGAGTGGGTATAGATAGATTAGATATTAGGAGGAAGTTCCTTATTGTAAGGGTCCTGAGGGCCTGGCATAGGTTTCCCAGAGCACTTCCCTGGAAGTGTCCAAGGCCAGGTTGGATGGAGCTCTGAGCAACCTGGTCTGGTGGAAGGTGTCCCTGCCCATGGCAGGGAGTGGGACTGGATGATCTTTAAGGTCCCTTCCAAGCCAGGCCATTCTATGACACTATGAATCTGTTTGTTTTCTGGGCCCAAGGACCTTTCCTGCTTTCTGAAACTGGTGTGTTCATCTGGGTTAGCAGTGGTCCCTCCAGAGAACACTGAGTGTGTATCGTAGGAGCCACAGTGCCTCAGGGGTTAGAAATACACGTTCCAGGGAGGGGGTGGCCAACATGTCATGTTTAGAGATGTTAGTGAAGTCTTACTTGCGAGCCTTCAAACTGAGTAAAAATATTTGAGAGACATTCAGTGTCCAGAACAGCGAATCCAACAGCGTTGCTTTCAAAGCTGGTTTCACACTTGCATTTCACTTTCTGCTCCACCATGTCCTCCGCTCTTCCCTGTCTTCCCTTTCCGTGATGAGGTTTGGATAAGGCTCAGCCTTTATACACTCTTCCCAGTGACATGCTTTTTGCTTGTTTCCCCTGCATTCCTTAGACATGCCCTGCAGCTGAATGTGATGGGCACGCAGCGGCTCCTGGAGCTGGCCCGGCAGATGCGGAACCTCGAGGCCTTCATCCACATCTCCACTGCCTATGCAAACTGCGTCCGGAAATGCATCGAGGAGATCATCTACCCACCCCCAGCAGAGCCACAGAAGCTCTTTGATTTAGTAGAGTAAGTAGGAACTGCATTGCCCCTTCCAGTGCTGGCTTCCCTTCATCCTGCAGCAGACCTGGGAGCTGTGGGAATTGGGTGGGATTTGTGTTCCGAGGTGCTGTTACTGCCGTTTCTTTGTGTTTTTTAAAAGAGTCTGATTTAATGAGAGTCCAGTGTTAAGTTCTGCAGGAGTGTATTTTCCACCAGGAGCGAAGTTGCTGCTTTCTGTAACACTCAGTTCTGCTGCTGCCTTAGTAAGAACTGATTTTTTTCGTAGACCTTATTTCTTTTATCTTTTCCGCTTCCCAGCGTTGTTTCCACTTCTTTCAGAGATCCTGTGGTATTTAACTGAAGTTATATGGGGGTGAGTAAGAAACAGGCTTTTTTAGACAGTTCAGTGTGAGTCATTTAGGTTGGAAAAGATCTCTAAGATTACCAAGTTGAAGCTTTGACTGATCACCACCTTGTCAACTAAACCAGAGCAGAGTGCCACATGCTGTTGGGTTTTGAACACTTACAGGATTGGGCAACCCCTTCCAATGCCTGGACACCTTTTCAGTGATGAAAATCTTCTTGATTTCCACCTGAACCTCTCCTGGCACAGCATGAGGCTGTGTTGTCTCAACCTGGACAGGAATACAGGGCTTTGATGAAACAACAAAAAAAGCTTGGTTAACTGAATATACCAAAATAAAGAGTAATTAGAAAGAATAACAAAATCAGCTGATAAAGGCCCCAGGAGACATTCTCCTTTAAAGAATTTTCACACAACTGTTGATATGTTTTCATTAATTTTCTAGTGGGTGATACAAAGCAACTGATCTGTGATCTGTTAACCCAAAGAGCTGGTATAAAATCTTTATTCTTATTGATTTAGGATAATGGAAGATTAAATTAATTAATGCCCACTGAGAGAACTGGTGATTTTTTTTAAAAAAATGTGTTTTTGAATATTTTTTATAAAAAAAAGTTTGTCATAAGAAATAATTTACCTATCTAAGCCCTACTCCAGAGAAGTTAGTACAAACTAGTTTTTCTATTTGAATTTCTCTAGTGGCCCATATTCTTGGATATGTTTACTTCCAGCTAGTAGTCATCAATCATTTATCATTTATTCAGTAAGTGGAGCATGCTAAAAACTTGAGAAATGTCTTTGTGCATTAGAGCAGTGGGCTCCCTGGCCCAGTATCTTGCCCTCGAGAGTGTCACTGAGAGATGCTATTTAGGGTAACTACACCAGCCTGGATACTCCTCTCTGTTCCCCTCATGGAAACCTGAAGAGTCTCAGCCTTTTTACTGTCTCCTCATGTGCTGATGGATCTGTCCTTGTGCTGATGTTAGTTGTCCTTCCTCTCTACCTCTTCTTTAACTCCCTCCCTGAGGTGTGAGGGTCAGACAGAACTTCATGCAGCACTCCAGGTGTGATCACTTGAATAGCTTCAAAATTACACCACTGGTCTCATTCTCAGTACCTGATGATGGCCAGTGATGATTTCACTGAATTTTTTTTTTTTTTTTTTTTTTTTTTTTTTTTTTTTTTTTTTTTTTTCTCTCTCTTGATNTTTTTTTTTTTGCCTGCTGCTGCTCACTAACGTGGAGGTTTCAGAGCTGTCAGCTGTGATTCAAGAGCTTTTGCTGAGCTACAGTTGCCAGTTCTGAGCTCAGTGACCTCTAACACCAGTTCTGATAGACTGCTTTTCCCTAAAAGTGAAGCTGCTCTGTCATCTTTTTGCCCACTGACTCAGTTTTATGTCCTTTGGTGTTCATCACTGTCAAGACTCCATTTCACTGTCCCCAAAAAGCTTACCATCACTTGCAGCTCTGAAAACAATTAGTGTTGATGGCTCAGATTAAAAAAAGACTGCAGCACAGGTCTGATTGCTAGTCAGAAGTGTGGAGAAGGGCTTGGTTACCTCAGATGTTGTTACTTGAGCTGCTTCATATAAAACACTTAAGAATTTATATATCATAGCTTGAAAATGCAGCAGAGAGGATGATGTTTGGGATGTACCTTTAATATTTGCCATATAAGTGAAAGAAATAGTGTGTGGATATCAGGGTGCAGAAGGTTTTGGGGGGGACTAACAGATATTAGAATTCTACCTTCAAAGGGGAGGGAGGGAAAGCAGACAAGGAAATATAAACTACCCTCAAAAATAGAGAGAAATACAGATTATGTTTTGCATCAGCCAGCTGTGGATGATTCTCACAGCCAACCCTTGTCTTAAGGTGCTGCTCTGCAAGTGCTTTAAGAGGGATAATCGAACAACTGGATGCAATAACAGATCCATTTAACAGTGCTCTTGGCCATGCACTTGATATATGCTTATGATTACTTATTCACTTGAAATCTCAAGGAGGACTCCCAGCTGTTTCTTTTTCTGCTCTTATCCTCCTGTTACATCTTGCTGTTTCAGTATTCTGATATTTAACCTGCAAGTAAACCCTGAGGCTTAAGCTGTGTAAACCAAAAGTCACACTTCTAAATGCTGCCAGGCCAATAGGGGAAACACATAATCTGCTGCATCAAGCATGGTTTGCCTTAATCTAAAGCTGAAGGAAATCAGCTTTGAAGGGTGTGCTGAGGTAAGGAACACAGCACACAGCAAAGTCTCAGCTGAAGCTCTGGGTTGGTTATTGCAGAAAATACAAATCCATCATTGCCTACAAGAGGGAGTCTTACTAATGCAAAGCCATTAACACAGAAAGTTGTGTTTTCTTGTGGCAGAGTAATTTTTGGTGCATATAATGGAGAAGTTATTAATTGTTTTAATTTGCATTGTTTGCTAGGAAGGGGCAAATGCAGAAGTGAGCAGAAGCAGCAGCTTTTGTGAGTTAGCATTCCAGAATCTTCCAAGTAGGTCACAGAGCAGTTCTCCTTGCTGAAGTGTCAGCTCAGCTTCCCTGGTGGGAATGTTGGTCAATGAAGTCACCTGGCAAGCTGGTACCCTTGGGACAGGTCCTCAGAGACCTCTCTGGAAGGATGAGGGCAAAGGAAAATTGCCTCTGCTTGTACTTCTACACCTGTCTTTGTGACAACGCAAACCTGCAACCCCCTCTTATGAAAACTTAAAAAAAAAAAAGAGAAGGGGAAAAAGGCTTGCATACAGCTTAACCTGAGTTCCCAAATGAACTTAGTCTTCCTCCAGGCTCTGCAGAAATAACCATATCCTTTTGGTAGGCTGGTAATTAGCTGCTCCACAGATTCAAACAATAGCAGCTTAGCTGAGACCCTGAGGTTCAATGGCTGCCTAAGTGGCTTTGCAAATTATGTCAATATTATGTGCTGCTTGTAACCTCTGCGTAGTTCATATTTTATGTTTAAATGCTTTCTTCTGCCTTGTTTCTGCAGCACGGGACCAGGCTTGCAAAGGAAGGTGCTTGTGCCTCCACAGGGCTTTTTTATTTAAAGAAAAATATCCTATACACTACCAATTGTCAGATTTTTAACACATTCCAGAAGTGAGAGATCTGCTTCATCCAGCCCTCCCCTGTGAATCAGTCCTTTCTCATACAACAGTTTCCCATCCATGCCCAGTGAGAGCCATCTGAAACATGCTGTGCCACCTGAGCCACCAAGTCTTTGAAGGGTTGACAGAATCAAGCAATTGTTCAGGTGTGTCAGTCAGCATTGTATTTCTCTCCCCTCGACCTCTGCCTTTTTCTGAAATTCAAGACAAGGAGGGGTGAAGTGGGGATCTGCAGGAAGCAGTATCCTTGCAGTGCCCCTGGGAAGAGTTCACCCCTTCAGACTGAACTGTAAGTCCGTTGACTTAATTACAAATTGGATTATAAGAGCTAATCTTTGATTCTGTGGTGTAACACCAGGCTGCTGGGAGCCTGTCAGGGACTGGCAGCAAGGGCTCTGGAAGCACAGCCAGTTCTTGTCCTTTAGACCCAGATGCTGGCAGGACCTGTGAGGTCCTGGTGCTGTGCCAGGGAAGAGCCTTTGGGCATTAAGCCCTTCCTGCAGCTCCATGGTGGTAAGGGCTGCTTTTTAAAAGCTATCTGTATAACTGCTTCTGATGGATTAGGTACTCGAATATCTTCAAAAAATTAAAAACAGCTTGGCAGAGTTCTTTTGGGGTTTTTTGGTGGTTTGGTTTTGGTTGGTGTTTTTTTTTAAGCACCAGCAGTTTCCTGTGTGAACAAACCTGTGGAAAGCCTGCTAGAAGGAACATCTAACACAGCAAATGATGGAAATCCACTGTTGGAATAATTTCCCTGTAGGATGTTGTTCCAGCTTTTGAGACCTTGGTGTTGTTACATTACTTGCTAACTCAAGGTTACCTAGAATATCCAAAAACATATTTGGGAATATACAGGGACTGTGTTGGCTAAGGATGAGCACTGCCTAGTGAGATTCCTAGGCTGGAGAGCTCCATCCGGCTGTAGACTGTGGCAATATTTATGTTACAGATTGCAGCGAAGCATTACCCATACAAGAGATTGCCCTGAAGTGAGTTTATAGAGGTACCTGAATTGCAGCCAGGTACCAGGGTTTGAAGCTCACTAGGGTTTATTTTGCACCTCGAAGACAAAAGTAACCTTCTCCCATAGAGAATGTTTTAAATCCAAACCTTAAATAGCTTTGACTGGCTTATCCTCTGTTTCAGATGAGGATTCCTGTCTCATGGGTCTGTTTTGCCCAAATCTTTTTCTCTCTCTGCGCTGTGGATGATGATCTTTTCCTTGTTTCCTGTAGGTGGTTGGATGAATCCATCATTCAAGACATCACACCCAAGCTGCTTGGGGAGTGGCCCAACACTTATACCTACACCAAAGCCTTGTCAGAGTACCTGATTCAGCAAGAGAAAGGAAACTTGAACATTGCTATCATCAGGCCATCCATTGTGGGAGCCAGCTGGCATGAGCCTTTCCCAGTAAGCATGAATACACAATTCCCTACCAAGAACCTTTGGATTCAGCTAGAGCTGTGGTACTATCAGGAATCTGTCCCTCCTTGTAGCAGTGTCTTGAGAAACAGGTCTCCAGTTCATAGGGAAATGTGTGGATGAGGTGGAGGTCCTGTGCTGGAGTAGAACAGCAAGTGCTCTTCAGCATCTTCAGGAAGAACTCTTGTGAAAAGACCACATTTACGTAATAATAACAAGAGCTGGGATAGTTGTGGTGCAGAATGCTGGGCTTGCAATTGATTGTCCATTCAGGCACACCAGGGGAGTTCCTGTGCTCAAAACATGGGATCTGAGGGTCAGTCCTACTCCTGGTGCATTCTGGTTGAGGTACAAATGTCAAGCACTCAGTAATTAAATGCAGCTGTACTTTGGAATGAGAGAATCCATTAAGCTAAATATTCTGATAGGAATAACGTGCCCTGACATTGCAGCCAAATTGGAAAGGCAGCACAAAGTCACCTTTGGCTTTCATGCAGCCTGACATGTGCCAGAGATGGCTTGAGATACGGCCAAGGCTCTGGGCCAAGCTCCCCATCTTGGAAAGACAGAGAGTTCTGTTTGGTGTCACAACCTGTTCCAGGTCAAACAGTTCATTACTGCTCTAAACTCCAACTCCCACAAGTGGCAGCTTCCCTGACCTGAAGTAGGATGGGATTAAGAAGGAGTGGTGTGGTTTGGTTTGGGTTTGTTTTTTTTTTTTCTTCCTTGCTTTAGAAATTAGCTGCAGTGACCAAATCACTTTTGGTGATAGCTATATGTTGTCTGTCAAGGATAAATATGGCTCCAGCTGTTTCCAGCATGTGTCAGCACCAAGACATGGTGGTGTTTAAAGCCAGATTTTATTTCTGAGGCCAGGGAATAGGAAAGGAATGGTTTCTAAGAAGAAACTTAGATTCTGTTGTTGATGAGTAAATTGCAGGCGGTGCATCATCCCCTGGTACTGTTTGGCATCCTGGCAGCTGTCCCCAGATGGGCTGGCATCCATCTAAACTGGTGTCTCCTTCCTTCTTTGCATACACCACACCACTGTCATCATTTAGAAGCCTGTGTGAGCAACATATCATTGAAGGGAACACTAATCATTCTTCTTTTCCACAGGGTTGGATTGACAACTTCAATGGGACCAGTGGAATATTTATTGCGGTAGGTCTGGTTACTATTTAAGCTCCCCTTAAAGCAGAGTTTGAGTTACTAAAACAGCAATTCTGATGTTACTCTACAGCCCTACTTAGAAACTGTGTGCAGTCAAGGGCCACAGGAGTTTTCTGAGCCTGGGAGAAAGATGTCACACATTTGCCACACATTTGTCAGCTGGTAGGACCCAGAGGATGGTCTGTTTGTGCTGAGCTGTAAAAGGACATTGAGAGAGTATTCATGTTGCTGGTTCACTAAAACATGAACTGCAGTTCCTGAAAACTGAAAAAAACTAAAGGTTTGGACACATTTGGCCGAATTTTCAAAGAAATGGCAAAAGATCTATCCTTGAAGTGAAGGTAATGCATGGGTGTCACAGCTTGAATCTTTTAACACAACTTTATTTTCCAGGCTAGGTTACCACACTGTCAATACAAGGCAGCAGTATTTATCCTTCCATTTGTCTCTGTGTGCATTGTTTCCAAATCCACTGCTATAACTTGTTATCCCTCCACAGTACCAAAGACTCTGACTCCCACTTGCCACTGCTTTGTACAGGAGTTCTCCCTGTACAGACTACACCGAAATAATGTGTGATTGATTCAGACTCTGCCAGTTATATGGATAATTCACTATATTTTTTCCTAACTTGGTAGAATATTCCCTGTAAGATGAAAATAATCATTGCAATTAATACATGAAAAGAGTACAGTTGCATACCTTTTCTCCTGCATTATAGTTTGGTTTTTTTCTGAACTAAAATCACTGCCTTAGGTCTCACTGTCAGTCCATAATGCTGTATAGCTCTGGGCAGATATTTATGTTCATGTATGAGTTGTCCAACTTCATTACTTTGTCAAAACTATCTTCTAATCAGCCTGGTGCAGTGTATAAAAGGATTAGTGGTCTGCAATCATAGGAGAGCAGAAGAAAATCCAAATATGATCTTGTTAAAAATGCTCATTTATATCTGAAGTAGATCATAAATAGAAACTGTTACAGTTATGGAGTGCACAGGACAAATAATGCTTTCATCTGAATCCCATCTATACATTTCAGAGGCATTCAATTTTTGTTCACAAATTATTGACTTCCAATCATTCCGAGTTTCTTTAAAAAAAAGCCTTCTATTCCTTGGTAATAACTCAAGAAGCTTTTACTGCCTCTCTGCTCTAGTTCCAGCATCTTGTCCTGGTTTCTGGGTTCTTTCATTATATTATCAAGATCAAGGAATGTTTTGCAATTCCTTAATTTTGCAGATGCACTTCTTACATTTTCTTGTGTCAGGTTCTAACTTTTGTACTGACACGAATTTTATTTTGGTTGGGTGGTGTTTTTGGGTTTGGTTTGGTTTGGTTTTTTTTTTTTTTTTTGTTGGTGGTTTTTTTTTTTTTTTTTGTTGGTGGTTTTTTTTTTTTTTTTTGTTGGTGGTTTTTTTTTTTTTTTTTGTTGGTGGTTTTTTTTTTTTTTTTTGTTGGTGGTTTTTTTTTTTTTTTTTGTTGGTGGTTTTTTTTTTTTTTTTTGTTAGTTTCTTTTTTTAATTATAACCTTGATGATGTCTGTCAAAAAAATGATCCAGAACTGGTTTGCAAGAAACCTTGGGCCAGGTTTTGTATGTAGATGCAGCCTTTATCTTTAGATCCAACTTAGCTCCATGGAAAGCAAAGATTATGAGATTCTAGGGTCACTGTGGGGAATAGCTTTTCTTTTTATATAAAAGATTAGACTTGCACTGAGATTTGAAAAAGAGGTGCTGTTTTTTAGTCCAGATTTGAAGCTCTGAGGTTTTTCAGTACAGTAGAAGAGACAAGGAAATTTGTGTCATCTGCACTGAGCTCTTGGGCGATGACATGTGGTCTGTAACCACATTGAGAGTTGGCCAACAAAAAGACAAAAAACAATAACAAGGATGCAGGGTGTAGAGACAAAGTTGTTTGGAATGTTTTCTGGAAGGGAAAAATGTTTATTATTAGGGACTCAAGAGACTTTTTCTTCTGAAGGGGAGGAATTAATAAGTACATGAATTAATGTGCTTGAATGTGGTGAGTTGTTAAAGATCTGAGTGATGCATCAGTTTGATTACCTGAAAGTTGTGTCAGTACAAGCAGCTCTCCTGGCCAAATATATTTTAAACTGTGGTTATTAGATGAGTAGCTTTATTTGCTTTAATTAAATGTGTTGAAAAAAGCAAAAGGGAAGTGTTATGGTGGTTTGGTTTTGTGCATTTCAAGTGTCCCTCCATACCAAAATACTCACTTTCAACTTTAACCAAGCTCATCCTATAGGGAGAACATCCCCCAGGTTCAGATTTGGTTCAGATGATCTTTGATGTCACTTGGGCAGAATCTGGACTCCAAATCTTGCAAAGACTTTTTTCCTCAGTTGTAGTGTTTGAGTCTGATTGTTTAATTCCATAAATAGACACATTTCTTTTAAATATTCATGAAATATGGGAGTCCAAGTTGTTTTTGATAATCTAATTATGTTTCTTTCGCCTACAGTTGCTCCAGCTGCTGTGGGGAGCTGTGTTTGTTGATTGAGGAACAAAATGAAATTAATTACATTTCCGCTGGAGTGTAATTAAGGCATTTTGTCTCGCTGTTCCCTATTACATGTGAAGACCTTCCTCCCTGCAAGGCAATGAAGCTGTAGGGCACAACTGTTTTAATTTGTGGTCTGGACAGTGACTGGCCCCAAAGCACCTCAGCTGAGAGGCTGTCCAGAAACATCAGGCTCTGACCAGGAAATTATTTTGGAGGCTTCACTTTGCAGTAGCTTCTATTTCACTAAAGAGAAAAATGTCAGCATCTATAAATAGAAACCAAGCCATGCCTGATGGAAGTACCACTGAACCATTTTCAATGCAGAAAGTAACCTAAAAAACTTAAACCTCAAGCCCTTGTTAAATACAAAACGTAGGAAATCTCGGAATCATTCGTGTGTGTATGACCATCACATGCTGCTGCGAGCACATTTTGTAGCAGAACCACCAAACATCCTCAGAAAGGTCTTCAGTGTGAAAATGTGATAGTTGATCACACAGTGGTCTCTAGTGGGCATGTGTTCATAGCAGTGGAAAATGCAGAGCTAAGCTTGGTTGCCTCCTTTGTTTATTTCTGCCTTTTTTTTTCCCCTTGAAAAAAAACCCAGTAGTAAGAACCCAAAGAAAATCATAGTGATGTTGCCAGTTGAAGTTTTAGTGTCTGAGCCTAATCATAGTTCAGCTTAGAGCAGCAGAATTCAATGCATGACACAGGTTTGAGGAGGATGGAGTGAGCCATGTGAGTGGGCATCTTGCTCTGTTGTCTATGTCAGTCTGTGATCCCTCTGCTCAATGCACCAAGGATGAGATGGGACTGTTCAGAAATCCTAGTTCTTCATGAAAATTAAATCAGTCAGAAGTGGTATTCCCTTACTTGCAAGCTGTGAAATGCAACATCTGATTGCAGAAGGGGAAAGGAGGAGAACAGCCACCAAAAAGACCTGAAAAGATAAAAACCTCCCAAAGAGGAGATACAGTGTCCCTTAAAATCCACCAATGGCCACTAGACAATGGCATGTGCTTTACAAGTCAATAGCAAGTCTTCAATGCTTTTTTAATAACTTTTTTTCTCTCCTCAGACTTCAGGCAAGGGGTTTTCCACAACTAGGCACTTCCTGCTTAGTTGCTGTATAAAAATTTAATCTATTTTACAATGAAATTGGAGTTTCAGATTGTATGAAAATAATTTAAGAAAAGCTGTAACATTTCCTTTGCCCTTACTTTTAAATATTGATGCCTCTGTAGCAGATATTCTTTTGCTCCTTCACTCACTTCTTCCCTCTGCTTTTGCACGGCTCTGAATTACAAGAGCTTTTATCCTTCCTTGCTTCACCAGCACTTTTATCCTCTCAGCTTTTTCCCTGGCTCCTCAGTTTCAGTGCATTGTTTCCCACATGAGAAATGCCTTGATTGCAGCCTTGACTCTGCCATGTGAGGTTTTTTCTCTTACATGCTCTGATTAGCCTTCATCCATGACACACCAAGTAAAGTTCCTTCACCCCATTTCACCCCCATGTTTCTGTATTTTGCCTTGTCCTCTCTGATCCAGTCTGCCATGCTGTTGCCATGTCTCTGCTGTGGAACCTCCAAAGCCTGATTGATCATCATGGAAACCCCTTGATAAGCATTCAGGTTAAATGTATATATTTTGGGGAGCCTGATCCCCTGAAAAATGCACTTCCCATCAAAGCAAGCTGAAAATTTCTTGTTCTTGCCTATTTCTTCTTTTCGGTTGTCAGTACTTTGTATTTGCACTGATTCTTTTTACTGAGTTTTGATGGGTGGTGTGCTCTTCAAGGCAGGGGCCATCCTCTCTATCTTTGTGCTTAACAGACTGCCTTGGAAAAGAGGAGGGTGTGAATACATCCAAAGGAAAAGTAGTCAGCTTTTCAAAAACCCTACTGGTGTAATTTCCAAAGTGACTGCAGTCTCTGAGGGCCACTCAGACCTCTGCCTGCCCGTGTCATTTAAGAAAATGTAACTTGCAGGCATCACGGAGAATTTTACAGCAGCAAATTCAGATACATTTCTTTCCTCGGGGATTTCTTTCATATTGAGTTAAATTAAGAGTCCCAGCTTTTCTTGTTGTACACAGCACAGACGTCATCGTGCTTCCTGGCATCCTCTGAAAATGCAGGACAGTGGGATCCATGGGAGGTCCATCTTTGTTGTCACAGAAACCAAATAGTCTGCAGCAGAAAAAAACCTGCTGTGGTGCTGGCCTGTGGCCAGTGCACGCTGCTGGAGTGCTGCCAGTTAAATCTCAGCCCAGCCTGAAGTGGGTGACTGTTTCCCTGTCTCCTGTGTCCCACAGGCAGGCAAAGGCATCCTGCGGACCGTCATTGCCAACAACGAAGCGGTGGCAGACATGATTCCCGTCGACGTGGCCATCAACCTGACCCTGGCAGCCGGGTGGTACACGGCTGTGCACAGGTGGGAGGGCATCCCTCTTCCTAGCATTCCTCTTTGGCCACACACCTGGAGTGTGTGCTCCCTGTGCCAGCACTTTAAAGGGAACCAGCTGATTAAAAACCAGTGCAAGAGGCTGGTTGATTGATTTTCTGTGTGGTGTTTTCTCCCTGCGCGTGGGCAAGGACTGAGAGTGTAGAAGACGCAATAAAGGCAGGGTTTGAGTTAGGAAATCTCTGCAGCTACGGGTGAGACCTGCTTCTTGCCTCTCAGAACTCACTCTTCTGAAGGCCAAGAGCTTTGCAGCAGTGGGGTTTTGGGCCTCCTTTTCATTGAGTTGCTTTTCAAGTGTTTTCTGGAGGGTTTTTTTGGTAAAAAAGCTCTGTGTGTTTTCCTTGGGAAACACTGCACAATGTAAATAAATATATTATGGGCTTATAGGTTATATGATCTAAAAAATCTCCCTTTCTTGCATTGTTGAGAAGAGTATGTAGAAGTGATATTGAGGATTTAAGGTCTTTTCCTGTGAACCTGTGGCCTGGCCTTTGATCATTAGGTGGGAGTACAGAGAATAAACCACATGAATTATTCTGGAGGTTTATGCAACTCTGAGAAATCAAACCCAGGCAAATAAAAAGCAGAAGTGTTTTACTCTGAAAGACAGAGTAAGCCCTCTGAGCTGAGGGGTAGAGCTACATCCTAAAAGGACCTTGAAGAGCAGCTCACCAGCTTTCCCCTTGATGCATTATTAAGAAATTCACCAAATTAAAATTCTGCAGTTTTCAAGTATACAGTAAGAAAAATGCTGTATTAATGTCATCACTTGACACTCTTGGCAAAGCAGGCGTAGGTCAAGAAAATGGATTCATTAATTCTTGACTTACGTTGAAGGAAGAAATAAAACCAGTGTGATCCATGTTTTGTTCCACACCAAAAAATGCAGACTTTGTTTGGTATTAAACCTGGAATTTTCTTGAAATTGATTGACTTTGTACTCCCTTTCTTAAGAAATGGAGTTTTTCTTCCCATCTCAAATAATACTTCTTTCTGTTTTCCAGACCAAAAAACTTGTTGGTGTACAACTGCACAACAGGGGGAATCAACCCTTTCTTCTGGGGAGAAATGGGTAAGGTCTCATTTAAATGGAGAACGTCCAGAGTGTTCCTTACAGTTTGTAGAATTGGTTTCCACAATTTCAGTGACATTCGGTGTCTGCCATTCAAACTGCATTTTGGGGACCTAGCTGCCTCCTGTGAGGCAAAGGGTGCTTCCAAACCAAACCATTCTAGGATTCTGTGATATTGTGGAAGTGATGTGGTCTTCCTTGCCCATCAGAAAATTCTGAACAGAAATAATAGGTGTGCACTTGAGGAGGAAAATGTTGAGATGACATGTGGGCTTCAAGAACAGTTTGTATTTTGATTATGAGTTTTCTGGGGAAAAAAATCAAATTATTTTCATGGCTAACTTTTCTTCAAGTGGATGTACTTCCAAGGCAGGGGAGAAAGAAAGGGAGACAGATCCTGACACCATTGCAGAGAAAAACTCATGCTGAAGCCAAGCAGCAGAATTTGTCTCAGCTGTGTACTGTGAAATACTGTGTACAATTAGTATATTCATGGACACATGTACTGGGCCTGGTTTACTTTCTGTTACCCCTGCATTCATATCTTTGTGCTTTTAAATACAGGAGGCTGGCTACTCCATCTCTCAGCCTTTGCTTTGCTTTTCACCTTGCATTATTTACATGGCAAACTAAGCAGAGAATGAGACCATAATTGCATTTACAGAATGTCTTAACCATGAAATTTGATCACATGGCCTAGCAGGGAAGAAGTTTCAGCAATTGGCTGAGTGCTGAGGACATCACACCAAGTTCCTGGCTTTTTTTTTTTTTTTTTAATGAGAAATAAAATGTTGTGGTTAGTCACATCTCTGTGGCTTTTTCACAGGAGTGAATGCAAAGCTCTTCACAGGCTGCTACTTCAGCAAAAGCCACCGTAGCACCACTTTCTGAGGTTTGCCTTTCTTAACCCTTTTTCGGTGTAAATTTACTGATGGAAACAGCAGTGTATTAGTGTATTGTCATTGATTTTATTCTGTTCCTCTGCTTATAACTGTGGATTTAGCCATGAAATCATCTGGGTGCAGCAGCAGCAGCTTCCATGAGCGGCTCAGCTGTGTGGTGGAACTGAAGCAAAATTTTCTCCTTGGGTGACACTATGAAAGCTCTTTCTACCACATGTTGTAGCCACAGTTTTCTGAGAGCAACATGCTGCAGAGAATTAGGATGGAGTATTAAAGTGCAAAGTTCTGCCTTTAAAGATGTTACACAGCTGAAGAAATGAGTTTGGGAAAGATCTACTGCGTGACGGTGTTACAACTGCAGCCATCCAGTCTGAAACCACAATTCAGTCTCCTGCCAATTTCTTTTTGGGAAATAGGTGTAATTCTGTTCAAGGAGTCAGGATGTGTGACTCATCATCAGGGTGGAAGGTCCTGAGTGTCTGGAAGCTGCTGAAAAACCAGGGAGGGGAATGGGAGTCACCTGGCATGGGACTGAGCATTTTAGTGCAAGGCAGACATGGGGTTTGCAGAGGGGAGGGCATGGGCTACCTGGTTAGGCCATGTGACACCAGGACCTGCTGTAGGAGTGACAGGTGGACATGAGGGAGTAGGGATTTTTCAAGGGGAGAAAGATCAAACACAGAAATTGAGGCTGGATTAGGCTGAGGATACCGAGGGTTGGGAACCAAAGCGACTGAGGTGGTGATGCTTTGAGTACACTTTGAGTGATGAGCTTGGAGGGAGGGGGGCAGGGAGGAGAAAGAAACATTCATTGCAAGGCAGTTCATTCTAAAGCTCCTCAGACACAGATAAAAACTCCTAGTGTTAAAAGGCACCTTAACTGATTTATTTCTTTTCCAAATAATGCTTTTTTCTTTTCCCTTACTTTCTCATTACTTTCCCTGCTGTTACAAAGATGTGGTCAAACAACTAAATTTTCATCTGAAGAAGCATATTCTGCTTTGCTGCAATGTGAATCTGGTTAGTCTGAGTTTGTGAAGTACATTTAGCAGTTTCTCCTCAGAGCTAAACCTTAAAACAGGCTGGAAAATGATGTTCAGCATGGCAAAAATCAAGTTCCATTTATTCTTGATAGTCTACATGGGTGAGACCTGTGTCTGATTATCCCCCTGCAGAACCTGCCTTTGAGTTCTAGGATTTGCTGCTGCAGTTTTGTGTTGAGGTTGGAGGGGAAAGACCACCCACCCACTAAGTTGTTGCAGTAGCTCCTAGAGGTGACAAATGTCTGGTTTGGGGTTCTTACAAGAAGTACAGCGAAAGTCAGTACTTGGAGTGCAGTAATGAGCTGAGCACAGATACTGGAGGGTCCTGTCTGAATGTTACGATTGGAATCTGCTTATCTGAGGATGATCTGGATGTTTCTTGTGGCTTGCAAACTCTCATCTGATTTTCTATTTGTAACATAAGCTTAGAGACTAAACTATAATATGAGCACAGATTGATGTTGTTAACTCTCAAATCAATTTTTCAGAAAGTGAAAAAAGCCTATTCTTTCTTGAGCTTGCTGGTGCTCAGGAATAGGAGCACCATCTGTTTATCAGTCCCTAGGATGATAGTCTTACACTCAACTGCTGCAGTTTTATTAAGCCTCTGCAATATGCAAATGCCCCAGATATGCACATCTAGATGCCACTTTGTGGCACTGTGCCATTGCTGGAGGTCAGACTCAGACCCAGCATATTTTGTGCCTTAACATGCAATGGGAAGGGAAGATTCCCACCCCATCATTTGTTTTTGAGTTAAGAATGCAAGATAGTTTGCTGCCTTAGAGCATCCAGAGATCTTCTGAAAACAGGCAGACGTTTGGTGGTGTAGGTCAGATGTAGTTTGAAAGGATATAATGAAGTCCTTTTAAAGATACCACGCTGTGTCAGCGTCAGACTAACCCAGACATCGGCCCTTTGGAAAATCAGAAATTTTTTCAATCATTTTCAAATGATTGAAAATCAGAAATGTCTTTTTTTTTTTTTAATGCTAGCAAATCAAAGTTTGCTTTCAGTGATCTAAAGAAATGTTAGCACTTTCGAATTTCTTTTACATCTACCGCAGGTGCAAGCAGAACTGCAGTTCCTTGAAGCTCTTAGAGCTGCCTGCTTTTCCTCCTTTACGTTTTGGTGCTTTGACAAGGGGGTTTTTGTCTGCCAGTGTTAAGTGTGGAGATGGATTAGGTTTCAAACAGGCTATAGATGGAGTCATCAGTTTTTGTGGCAGAAGGGACAACCCGGTCCAAGCTCTGGTGACACATTTCAGAGAGCTGTGGGCTGGAGGTGTGAAGCACAACAGCTTGGGCTGTGCTGCACGGTGGTTCCAGCCCAGCTGGAAGTGAAGAGTGCCTGTTCCCTTGCAGGGCAGTACGTCATGTCCACGTTCAAAAGGAACCCCCTGGAGCAGGCCTTCCGAACACCCAACGCTCACATGACCTCCAGCTACTTGATAAACCAGTACTGGATCACTGTCAGCCACAAGGCACCCGCCATCCTCTACGACCTGTACATGCGGCTCACGGGGAGAAAGCCCAGGTAAGGAGTGGTGCCCTCAGCCTCCTGCATGCCTCCTGCTCCTGTGGAGAGCAGAGCTTCAACCAGTGATAAGAACTGGAGTCCTTGAGCTTCTTCCTGTCTCCATCTCTTGAGGAAAAGGAGGAAAATGAGGAAAATGTGTGGCTGTAGCTAAACACAGCCTAGGGCTCACACCCTTCCTACCACCTGGAGAATCTTTTGAACTCAGTTTTACACACTTCAGAGCTTCCCAAGGCAGAGGAGGACTGGTGGTCTTCTGTCTTCTCTGTATCCAGATCTCTACCATTTCAGCTTTCCAGTGGGATCACCCCTATCTGGCATGAGCTTGCATAAGGCCTTGAGACTGGCGAGGTTTAGAACATACCAGCTAATACAGTTTTTTCCCCATAAATCAGATGCCTAAGTAGCTGTTTCCAGCACTGGCGTGAAATCTAGGAAGCAGTTGTTTCTGAGTATGATTAAATTCTAATTGTATTTAGGAGGGCAGTTCACTGTTATGGGTGTTATTTGAGCCCTGGCAGTGGAATGGCTTGGAGGAACAGCAATATCCATGTCTCATGTGGAAGGAATCCTCTTGTGAGTAACGTTACTCCAGACATTGTCCTCCTTTATTCCCTGCCACCACAGAGGAGGATTTATTATGCAGTGTGAGAACAGGATGCCAGTGCTGTGTTGATGTCAGCTGCTCTTGTGCTCCTCTGCTAGCTAGAAAGCTGGCTTCAGCTGTTTGCAAAGAAATCCCTGGCATTGCTCTGATTTATCCCTGATATTCTGCTTCAGAGGCAGATTGGTCTGTAAAAAGACTTACAGTCATCCAGGAGGAAAGAATTACCCTAGAAATAGAGGTAAACTGAAAATGAGACTGGAATCTCCAATCTTTGTTGAAATGGGCAGTTAGATCTTGGAAATGCCATTACAATTGACATTTCTTTTCATGAAGCTGATTGGCATAATTAACCAGTGGACACTGCCTGCAGTCCTATAGTTAAATGTCAAACAGACGTCAGCCTGATTTTCTGAACTTTAAGATCTGCAGCCTCAGCAAAGATGGCTCACCAATGAAGTTGGGAGTTTTCCAAATTTTTTTTTTAATATAATTCTCCTTTTCTTTTTACACACTGCTTCAGCTCATCCAGGTATTGCTGCAATGTGGTAGAAAGCACAGTACCAGCTCATTGTTTCTTCTTTTCCCAGCTACCTGAATATCAGACCTTTATGATCTAAGAGTAATCCACATCAAATTAAAAAAAAAAAAAAATCCTTTTTAGGTGTAAGCTCATTTCACATAAATTTCCAGATATCAAGCAAAACTGCCTTAAATGGTTTCTTGTGAGTGCTGCACATCCATCCATGACTTAGAGCATAATGTGGTTTATAAAGCCTTAGTAGTTTCTTGGGGCAATCCTGTGTCACCTGAGGATCTGCTTGTGCAAGGCTCTGTATGGAAGCAAATAAAGAAATCATTGCTTTAAACAGTTTTCTGGAAGACAAAAGGCATGTCTGAAGTGTGGCTACACCGAGAGCCTAATACTTGATTTATTCCTCTCAGTTCCTCCACAGTGGAGGATGAGACTTCCTGTAAGAAATCTTTGCCATATTTCTACTCAGTTGATGTTTTTCAGATGACCTTTCCTTCATACAAATTATTAGTCAGTGTTTTGAACGTGGTCACAACATTTGAGCTCAGGCAGTTGACATGAAACACAGTTTTCACACACACCTCTTCAGATCACAGAATCACAGACTGGTTTAGGTTGGACAAGACCTTAAAGATCATCCAGTTTCACCCCTGCCATGGGCAGGGACACCTTCCACTATCCCAGCTTGCTGCTCAGAGCCCCATCCAACCTTGCCTGGAACACTTCCAGGGATGAGACAGCCACAGCTTCTCTGGGTAACCTGTGCCAGGGCCTCACCACCCTCACAGGGAACAATTTTTTCAATATACTAAAGAGTTTATTCTCTTACCCTTTCTTTTTCTCTGGCAGTTCCCTTTAATCCTAAGCACTTTAAAGATTTTGAGGAGTCAGCTTGAGGGGCAGCTTCAGATCTTTGCAATCCAGCTGCATATTTTTTTTTTTCCCAAGTTCCTAAAATGTATTAAAATATTCACAAAGCTTTGCCCCATGGTGCTTGCCCTACACAGGAAGATTAATCTGAAATAATTTTAAAGCAGTTCAGATAAACTGCATTCAGTCAACGTACACATAATTATTCAGAATGAAGGTGCCTTTAATCTGATGGTCTGCTTTGTTTCTTAAATGAAAGCCACTTTAAGAAGGAGTGCCTGTCTAAGGTTTTAGTGCTCTTTCCAGTTGCTTTGGCTGAGCTGCAGAGTTCTGCTCTGAGCTGATGGACTCATTGTGTCTTTCTGTGCTGTGCTGAGTGCTTATCGCCGTGGCAGTCACGTCTGCGTGGGGAGAGGCCTGCCTGGCACCATTCTCCCCCAGACTGCCGCCTTTTATTTATCACAGCAACTGTGTTACCCTCTGGGCAGCTCAATATTTCGCATGAAAACAGCTCTGTTTTCCACAAAAAATCAGCCTTTTAATGCTTTCTCTTGCCCTTACCCGGTCTGAGAGAATGTGGTGTTCTCTCAGAATTTACCGAGCCCTGTACATCATACTTTAAAACAACTGCCAGAAGCCTTTTTTACTCATGACCACTGGGACAACTAAAATAATCCTGTGGGGTAGGACAGCACTACTGTCATTCACTTTTATTTTAAAAAATTAGTAAGAAAAGGCCCAGACACATGAGAGGACCTGAACCTACATTTCCCAAGTCCTCAAGCAGTTATGCCTCTGAAGCAAGACAACAACGACATGGAGCTGTTGGAGTGGGTCCCAAGGAGGGCCATAAGGATGGTCAGAGGGCTGGAGCACCTCTCCTATGAGGACAGGTTGAGAGAGCCAGGACTGTTGAGGCTGGAGAAGAGAAGGCACATGGGTACCTATTAAACTCTGGTAAACAGTTTTTCAGTACTATAAGCAGACCTGTGGGAAAGAAGGGGAGGGACTCCTATCATGGAGCGTAATCATAGGATGGGGGAGATGGTTTCAAACTGAAAGAAAGTACATTTAGATTATATAGGAGGAAATTCTTCCCTGTGAGGGTGGTGAGGCCCTGGCATAGGTTGCACAGAAAAGCTGTGGCTGCCCCATCCCTGGCAGTGTTCTAGGCCAGGTTGGATGGGGCTGGGAACAACCTGGGATAGTGGAAGGTGTCCCTGCCCATGGCAGGGGTTGGAACAAGATGGTTTTTAAGGTCCCTTCCAACCCCAACTACTCTGTGATTCTTTGGTTCTGTCTGAATACTGAAATTGAGCAAATGACTTCTGAGCTCAGTGTCCATACTGCAGATGTGGTCACCAAATACTGGAGCTAATACCAAAAATCAGAGCCTTGCTTCAGTACACAACTCAGACTTAGGAGCAGAAGAGAATTCCTGTGGCAGAAAGAGAAGTATCCACCTTGGGAACAGAAGCACTGTACCTTTGTTCTGCAGACTTTATGCTAGCTCAGATGGGCTTTTCCCTCTGCAGCAGTATATGAAGTAGATGCAGCTTCCAACCCTTACCTTCCAACCCTTAAGTCAGACCAGTTAAGTTGGGCATCAGTGGCAAACATTTGCTCCCATGTTGGAGCCAACACTAAAAGCTGGGTAGCTCAAGCCTCAAGAGCTCAGCTGGAGCAATTTGGACTTGCTTAGCAAGTTCTCAGCCTCGTGAGTAGCAAGGCAGTGCTCAGGAGGAATTGCAATGTTTATTCACCTGGATTGCTGGAAACACAAACCAGCAGCTTCTACATAAGGTCAGACTTCCTGCTCACCCCTGATGCTCCCCCTGTGTTTCAGAATGATGAAGATCATCAATCGGCTGCACAAGTCTATGACACTCCTGCAGTATTTCTCCACCCAGTCCTGGAACTGGTCTTCAGATAATATGAATATGTTAATGAGTCACCTTAACACAGAGGACAAAAAGGTAAATTTCTTGAATATGGGTTGGTAATCTCAAATTCTGTTCATCTGCAGCAATTATTTTTGGTGTATTGTTGAGCTTTTAAATGATATCTAGATGAGTGGAATTGATTTTAATCTGAAATTATTTATTTCAGGAGCTTTTTATTTATTACATCAGAATGTTTTCAGGTCCCTTACAATCCAGCCTATTCTATGAAAACTTCTTCCTCTCTACAAAGCCTTTCTTTGCTCTAAGAGACAGACAGCTGCCTGAGAGCTTGCTAACAATTTGTCCAGTATGAGCACTTAAAATAAATTGGGGTAGCTGGCTCTGCAATAAGATTTGGTTTATGCCAAACACCAAAGTGACCCATTTCCTGGACTTCTGTGGATCTAGCTGCCAAAAGAGAATGCAGCAGAGCTGAGAGTAACACTGATGCAGAGGCACCTGTTGACTCAATGTCCAGTCAATTTATTGACACATAATTCTGGTGACACATTAAAACTGCGTGGAAGTTTTCATCTGAATCTGTTTGCCTGTGTGGAACACCATTTTTCTTCCATGATTCTGTGTGTGTGTGTGTACAAATACATGTATTCTTGGAAAAGTTGCCACCTGAAATATAAACACCTTCATTTTCTGCCAGCTAGCACTGCATTTCTGCTTGTTTTGCCCAGATTCCCAGCTGGGTGGGACATTAATCAGCAGCTGTGAAACACAGTCTGGCAGTGCTTGGGAACTTGGCTTTGAGAATTTCAGAGAGAAGGCCTTGTCAGGAACAGAGATGAATGAAGAATTGATGCTTGAAGTGAACTGGTTTTGAGCTCTGGTGTTCAGCTTTTGCTCTTTGTCTTTAAATCCCAGTTATACAACTTTGATGTTCGCCAGCTGCACTGGTCAGAGTACATTGAGAGCTATTGCATAGGTGCCAAGAAGTACTTGCTAAATGAGGACATGGCTGGCATTCCAGCAGCAAAGCAGCATCTACGCAAGTAAGTCACACCCAGGAACAAAGATAAGAGCTCCTGGCTACCTTTGGGGCAAATAAGTCTAACTACATTGCAAAATTATTATTATTATTGATTAAAATGGAGATAACTAACTTATTTCTTATCACAGCAGTTTGTCAGTTTTTACAAACATAGAATAGGGGAATTGTTTGCCATAGCTGCTGAATGCTAAACAAATTCATCATTCATGGATCATTTTTAGGAGGTTTATAAGAACTGCAGGAATAGGCTACTGACTGCCTCAGACCATGGGCTGTGGTGCAGTGATAAAGTGTACCTTAAAATAAAAGGGCTCTTAAAAAAATGAAACAAGTCTTGAGGTCTTTAGGTGTCTTTTTTCTGTTGGTCAAGCACTGGGGAAATGAGAATTAGAGAACTGCAGAAATTTTTGCTTGAAAGAAAGAAAACAGGATCATTAGGATCTGAAAAAATCAGCAACTGAAAAAAATTGATGCTGTAAACTAACCCACTCCCTCCATAAAATAAAAAATCCCAGTGATGCAGTATTGCAACAGTGAAGACCATTTATGATCATTATGTAGTTTCACAACTCTAAAGACAAGGTTTCACCCAAATAAGAGAACCTTGCTCATCAGCTCCTGTGAAGGTTCTCTAGCCTGCCCCAAATCCTGCAAAGTGAGAGGCAGCCAATATATGAAACTAAAGCAGAAAGTATTGGACACAGACTGTCCTAAAGAAAAACCTCTCCATATGACATTGCTGTGGTTTGAAATGAGAGTACAGAACAAGAGAGACTTCCAGCAGAGCTATTCCACCTACACCATGAACTATTCACTGTGCTCCAGCTTCAGCACAGTCCTTGGCAAGACCAAGGACTCCGGCACAGCATCTCCACTAAAACAGGAAAGGCAAAAAGCCCAAGGGCTGCTTGTAAATAGGATTTATTCCTGAGTTACCTGTAGGAAATGCAGGGGGCTGGTGAGCTTCTTGTTGTTTGTGTGTTCCTTGATAAGTTGCCTCTTTCCCAGGCTGAGGAACATCCGATACGCCTTCAACACCACCCTCCTGGTGATCATCTGGCGCATCTTCATCGCGAGGTCGCAGATGGCTCGAAACATCTGGTACTTTGTGGTCAGCCTCTGCTACAAGTTCCTGTCCTACTTCAGGGCATCCAGCACCCTCAGGCACTGAAGCCATCCATCAGCAACCAGCCTCTTCCAGAAGGACCTCCATCTCCTCTAATCAGCAACTGTGGGCATCGGGGTCTGAAAGTAGCAGAAACATCCACTCCCTCCAACAGCAGCTGGCATTTATTGTACATTGTTACATGCTCACCTTTTTAATTTTAACTAATGCTTTAACACATGGTGGTCTTTCTTCCGTAGGACCAGGCCAATTTTTAAAGCCATAACTGAAGCTTTAGGAACAGGTCAAGCAGGGACCCCTCATCTAGAGTCTGATGTGCAAGAGTAAGGATTAACCAAAGTCATTGTCTTCCCACTTACTACTCTCTAGGCTGTCTTAATCCCATCTTCTTCCTCAAAAGAGGCAAATTTAAAGCACAGCCCTGGGAGACAAGGATGCCACCAGAGAAGACCCAGCCAAGGAAATTAACATGTAAGAGGTCTTCCTAAAGCAGCTGTTCCTCCATTCTCATTCAGTGAAATGGTACCTTATTGAAAAAACAAGGTTGCACCTTCTCAGTTTTTCAGAACTTAGGAGGGGGAAGATCAGTCACATGAGGCCAGTTAACACATGGAACAGTTTTCAGATCTTGTCTTGTATTGCTGCTGAGGACTGATGCTTTCAAGCCACACCTGAAGACACACATAGAATTCATGCACCTGTGTTAACTCTGTTCACTCACCAACTGCTTTCTTACAGAGAGTTCTTGTTTTCTCCCTGTGGTTAAGGTTTCAGTCTATTAAAAAATTCCTGGTCTTGAATTTATCACATTTGCTTGGAACATTTTTGGGGTCTTGAAAAATGCTGCATTAACCCTGAGAATGAAGAGAAGAACTTCATAAAAATTGGAAGAAGAATACAGAAACCTGTCATTATTTTTGAAGTATAGGTCTTTTTTTCCCCCTGCAGGAAATCTCTCTCCTGTAGTTGAAAACCAGCCTGATACTGGGCTTTCATTACAGCTAAATCACTTTGCAATTGATCATTTCCACTGGCAAAGAAAGTGTAAAGACACACATGGAGGAAACATCACTGGGCCTGTTCTGCTGCCACTCCTGTCAGCAGACATTAAAAAGTCTGAAACTTGTTTTTCTTGAGAATAGGTTAAATGTTGGATTTAATGATCTTAAAGGTCTTTTCTCACCTAAGCAGCTCTGTGGTTCTTTGACTTTTCTGTAAGAACAGTCAGGCAACTGTGAAGGTAATATACTTTGTCCTGCAGTTTAGAATTTTCAGAATTTGATTTTTCAGAGTTTTAGAATTAAATTGCAATTTAGAAAGAAAGCCAAGGACCTTCCCAATGCTCATGGCTCTTGGAGATCCTTGTTTATTGTAGTGAACTGTAAATTCCTGTGGGGGCAGAGAGAGAGAGAGCCTTCTTCAAAGTAGCTAGTGCAACAAGAACAACAAATTCACTGTGTTTGCAGATTTTCAGAGTCAAATATTACACTGAAATATTTTTTATTCAGGTAACACTGAATAAGCACTTTTAAGATGATCAGTCTTCAATGCAGCACCCAGTTTCTCTAGTCTTGTGTCATGCCAGCTGTCTGAAAAAGCAATACTACACAAAAAAAAAAAAAAAAAAAA
>VWYO01019792.1:27317-47595 GCA_013400275.1 Rhadina sibilatrix | reverse complement strand
CCAACCCAGATTTTGTAGCAGAAGTGTCAGGTCCCAAACTCAATTTTTCTTCACTGTTCACAACCAATCACAGAGCTAAATGCATCAGTAAGAGGCAGCTGGGACAGGGGTGTCACCAGAGTCACTGTTATGAGTTAACATAGTTGGGATTTTTTTTTCTTTTTTTTAGAAAGGACAGACCTATCTATGCGTGACAGACTAAGTAAAACTGATTTTATGAGATGCTTGAACAGAGGGATGAAAGCCTTCTTGTGTGTAGTGGAGAAGTAAAAATGAAGAATCCTTTGCCTCTTGAAGTGGGGTCACCTTTAAAAAGTGACACCCCAGTTTGCAGTGTATTTAAGGACATGGCCCACGTGCAGTATTAGAAAAGCTGTGTCATAAATGAAATTTCAGAGTTTACAAACGTTTCAAGTCCTTGCAGATGATGTCTCTAAAAGAACCAAAAAACCCTCCTTTCCTAAAAACCTAATAGAAAATTATCTTTAAACAGTAAAACTGACTGAAATGACAAGTTTTGTCTTTTTATGTTAAGTGTGAAAAAGTGAACGCTTGTAAAAAGAAAGATGTTTTAAGAGTTTTATTTGGTTTTTTTTTTCTTTCCTTTTTTCTTATTTTTTATCCTTTCGGTGCGTGTAAACAAACTACCTTTGCAATTTTAAAAGCAGGCCTGTTTTCCTCTTCGTGTTCTTCTAGCCACATAAAATACAGTTAAGTGATGAAACCATCACAGTCACACAACCTAAAGCATCATCCCCTCCCTTAGTGCAGGGTACAACACACTGACCCTTCCTAAATGCACACTGAAAAACTCAAATTTTAAGCACAACTCTGTTTTTTGGTTTTTTTTTTCCCCTCAAAGAGTGTAAGAAGATGGTTAAAAGTCAGATTAGACAAAAATCTCCTCCTGTTGCCCTGCTCTGCAAGGCCCCAGGTTCTCAAGCACTCCCTGGTGCAGTAAAATGAGTGACATCCCACACTTGTGCCACCTGCCAGAGTTATCCCAGCAGCTCTGTCAGCAGATGCCTGGGCTCAGGTGCCAATGGAATGGATTTATTGTTGCACATCACTTCTCTGGAGGTGGGAGGAAAAAAAAAAAATCAGGCTCAGAGCTACAGCACTTGGGATTCCACGGAATAATTGAATCTACAGTAATTCTGCTGGCTGGGGGAATGCAGCCCTCAGGAAGAATGAACACAGGGAAACTCAAGGGAAGCAGAACAAAAATTGCTTTTCGTGGTGGAGGGTGGTAAAATACTGAACAGAGAGGATGTGGAGTCTGCTGGAGATGCTGAAAATCCCAGAGGAAACATCCTGAGCAACCTGCTCTCATCAGATCCGTGGCTCTGAGCAGGGAGGTTGGACCTGAGCATCCCCTGAGATCCCTCATGACCTGCACAACTCTCCAATTCCATGAACAGCACTTTCCCATCTAAAAGTTAATTTCTGGTTAGCTGTGCCAGAAAGCTGTATGAACTTTTTATACAGTGAGAAAATACTATTTGAAAGCTAAGACAAATAAAAAAATTTCAGCTCCTCTAAATGCCATTTTTAGAGGTTTTGTGGCCTTGACCACACGCTGAAATTCTGTAAGGAAAAAAACCCAATAGAGTTCTGCTGTCTCAAAAATCAATGCATTGAAATATCAATTCTATTTACTGATATAATTTTATTTATTCTACATATTATTTATATTAGGATTTTTTCTCTGTATTTCTAGCATGGAATCACAGACTCGATCACAGAATATTTTCTGGCAGAGGAACTGCTGGTTTCAATCCTCCCCACGGATCAGGACCGACTTCAAAGCCTAGATCCAATTTCAGGTTGGAAGCAGGTTGCTTGGGTGATTTCCAGCTGAATTTTTGAGCACCTCTCTGTGCAAATACAAAGAACTGTGTCTGTCCCTACCTTCCTATCACATAAATAAAGCTTTCAGCTTCGTTTCATCATCCCTGAACAAATATGCCTGGAAAAGGCCATGGAGCAATGGATGATAGCAACTTAACTGGCCTTGTTTTATCTTACAACAGCCTGGATCTGTCAGAAATCTCAGGATAATGCTGCACCTTTGATGGGCTGCTTCAGAGAGGTCCTGAACTCACTGCCTGCCTAAGTATGAAGAAAAGGCAGTTTTTAAAACCTTCTGTCATTCTGTAGATTTTAAGCTCATTCACTGCTCCATAGGTGTCCCTCTCCAGCTCTCCTGGAGCCCCTTCAGGCCCTGCCAGGAGCTCTGAGCTCTCCCTGCAGCCTTCTCCTCTCCAGGGGAACATTCCCAGCTCTCCCAGCCTGGCTCCAGAGCTGGACACAGAATTCCAGAGGGGTCTCACCAGAACAGAGGGAGAGAATCCCCTCCCTTGACCTGCTGGCCAAGCCCCTTTTGATCACAAAATGCCCCAATTTCTGCATCCTGCCATTATTAATAATAATAATAATAATTTATCTGGTGCACTGAAGGGGATCAGGCACCAAGAGGAGTCCCTGGCACCAGGCACCATCAACCAAGCTCATTCTGCAAGGCAGGAAATTCAAATACCTTTGTAAGGATGAGAATGAAAATGCAGCTCCAGGCTGCCCCATGGAAAACAGGGCTTGGGGAATCAAATCATTTCTGTTCCCTTCTGCATTTAAAGCTGGTTGTGCTCCCCAAAAACCACAACAGTCAGCATGGGCTTGATGTTATCTGTAGGCTGCAGGCCCTTTTCCTGAATAATTCTGCACTTTCAGAGGAAGGTTTGCTTGGATTAAGAGTTTAATAATGGGCCATTTATCCCCTCCTATCACCACCAAAAGCCCTGGATGAAGCTTGGCTATTTCCTTGTTAACACGCTGCAATCCAGGAGCAGGATGAATAAATTTAATCACCGGAGTCATTCTCGGTACAAAGGGACTATTAGAGCAGCTTGTATTAATTTTGCCGAGGAATCAGAGGACGTGGCCAGTTTTTCATCCCTCACAAGGCTTTATCACAGCCCTGGGAACAGTCACTTTGCCTCCCAATGGAGATTTACAGATTTATTTCAGCTTTCACCGATCGTAAATAACTGCTACCTGTAAAAAACCTCGATGTAAAACCAAAAAAACTGTTGCGTTCGGGATGCAGCTACAACAAATTGGAGCCATTTAAGAAATTTAATAAACTGAATTCAGCTAATTATGTTTACTTCACCAGCAATAATGCAAGATGCAGTGCCACTGCAGATGGCAGCTGTGGATGCCAGAGCACCCAGGAGGTATTGAGAGGCAAATTAGAATGACAAAACCACTTTTCACACACTGTCAGCTGTAATTGTCCTGCGAGTCTCCTACTACTACCAAAAAACCCTGTTGAAACCTACTGGTGACTTGACATATATTCCAGTGAAGTGATGCCAGACATAGCTTGGGGTTTGTTTGGTATTTCCCTTTTTTTTTTTTTTTTTTTTCTTTTTTCACTTTGTTTATAGAAAAGGCACTGGCACCTGAACTTGGGAGCTCCTTTTTCTGATCTTTTCATAAATATCAGTGCTCATCTTTTTCTTATCACTCTCCATCCAGCATCAAATCTGAAAATTTCTGTTCCATAGTCCAGACTTTATCTGAAAAAAAAAAAAACCCTCAACCCTGATCTCTCTTATTTACTTCTGTAAGGAGAATCCAAGTACCACTGAAGCCATCCTTCATTCCTTCCAAAATTAAACTACCAAAGGCTGGGAGCACTCAGGAACCACAAAGATTTGCTTTCCATGTAAAAAACCATAAATCCCTGCCACTAACAACCCTGAGCTTTGTGCCTGTGGGATAATAATTCAGAAATTCAGGTAAAAGTGCCTTGCAGAAGGATGTTTGTACAGGCACAGTGGTGTGGCTCAGGGGTGGCACCACTTCAAGCACCTTTTTGACAGAGCTGTTGAAGCAGAAGATTGTTCTGCAGCCTTGGCCAGGTGAGAAGATCTTTTGGGGGAAAAAAAAAATATTCATGAAGTCCTCACTCGTTTTAAAAGGGAGTTAGAAACTCTCTGCAAGACTGAAAAAAACCCTCCCTAAATCAACAAATGACACTTTGGTTTTCCTTACAGTAATTACAGAATTACCCTGAGTGTCACTGTGCTTCCAATTTATTAACAAGGTTTGACTTTGTGCAGTTCCCACCTAAGAGCTCCTGGCCAAAACACAGCCACAGTCCCACTGTGGAACTGCTTTGCACGCAGCTGCACTTTAAAAATAAAGTTTCTTTGTGAAGAATAACACAGCCAAATCCCGACTAAAATATCTTGAGGGGCCCTCTGTACTTGCAGCCTGTGGTTTGTAGATTGTTCAAGCAAGTGACAGCCAAAAGAGTGAAGGGCAAAAATAGTGAATTTTTGCTGTGCAATACCTGCTCTGAGCAATTAATTCGACTGTGTGCATTAAATAACAGAGCAGTGATTTCAGAAATCTGTTCTCAAAAATGTTCCATGCAGCAGACCAGCATTCCCAGCAACACTCCCTGAACATCCTCAGCCTGCTCAATTAAAATGTGAGGGGACCTCCCCAACAGAATGAATGCCCAAGATTTACTGCAGCTGAAAACAAATAAATCCAGCCTGAATAAAAACTGGGAAATAGAATGTGATTTGTAAAAATGATCCTACTCCCTTCAGGGTGGAATTAGGGATGCTGGCCACAGAGTTATCAGCTTTTGGGCACCGACTCCTCTTGTCCCATCAAGAGATTTTGGGTTGAGGTGGGATTTCAAACACAACTAAAAGATGTGAAACACAGTGGGAACGAAATGCTTCTCCATGGCTGTAATTTTTACAGCATTCCCCAAACGTGCTGCAGCAGGAAATCCTACACTGGAAAAAGAGGAGAACCAAACTGGTGCTCCCCAATTTATAGGATGAAAAACCAACACAGATCACATTCTTACTTAGGAAAAGCAGACCCCAAGCGTCCAAAAAAAAGTGTTTTAGTGATCTAAACAATCTTACCCTCCTTCCCATCAACAGGTTTGGATATTTCCATATCAAAGCTCTCCTGCAGCTGCTGGCCTTTGAAGCGGTTGAGATGCTCCTGTTCTATTAAGTTACTTTCCTCCTCTTCCAGAGGTTGCCAAGTCCCATCAATAAACCACTGTCCACGCATTACAGGGATCTTTTCTGTTTCTAAAAAAAAAAAAAAAAAAAAAAACAAAAAAAAAAGGGGTTTTTCACCAACAACACAAAAAAGAGGGGTTTTTATGCAACAAATCACAAAGTGAGAGCAGGAAGTGGGGTGTAATCTGCAAACCTGAAGGTGGACACCTTCCACTAGAGCCCAGGTTGCTCCAAGCCCCATCCAACCTGGCCTTGGGCACTTCCAGGGCACTTCCAAACAATTACACATNTGGGCTGCTCCCAACCCCCTGACCAACAGGGTATCAGGCTGGAGCTCTGACTCTGTCAGGGTTTCTAGGATTTTTATCTGTTTGCTTGTTTGTTTGTTTTACTACTACATTTGTATTGTTAATATTCCCAGTAAAGAGCTGTTATTCCTATTCCCAAATCTTTGCCTGAAAGCCCTGAATTACAAAATTATAATTTGGAGGGGGTGAGGGGATTACATTCTCCATTCTGAGGGAAACTCCAGCTTTCCCTGGCAGATACCTGGCTTTCAAACCAAGATATTAGCATAAATGATGGTATTTTAAAATGCAATGGGTTATTTTTTGTTTATTTGTGTTTTTTAAATTAAAATCAATGTTTTCCTGAGGGCTGGTTCTGGTTACTGTTGTTCTCGTTTCGGTTCCCCTAAGGAGGAAAGCAGGGGCTCAGCATTTGCTGTGCACGTGGCAAAAGAGAGATCTCTTAAAAAAATATGCAACTTGTTGCTTAGTCTGCATCAAACTGTGCTTAATTGTTGCCCACACTAATTACAGGGGAGCAAAAATTCCCTTCTTATACCCGTCCCTGCAAGCAAGCTGGGACAGTGACACCCATTGTGACTCAGCTTTGAATTTTTCCTCTTACATCTGGAAAATCCAGGAGAGAAATTGCCTGTGCCTGTGCCCCACAAGCCTCAAAGATCCCAAATCCAAGTTTTCATGGGATTAACACAGATTTGGGTCTGCTGAGAGCACAGAGCAGTGGGAGCAGTGACCTCCAGTGCACACTGGGAGTGTAAATATATATGTACATATATATGTATGTATAGACTGACTCAGTCAAAAGCAAATATCCTCTCTGTGTTATACTGACTACAAAGGCTTAGCTCTACAAAGCAAACAAGAACTCAACCACAAAAAAAAAAAAAAAAAAAAGGCAAAAAAGGGGATGGGGGAAAAAAAAAAAAAAGGTAAAAAAGGTGATGAGGGGAAAAAAAACCAGGCTTCACTTTTCCAAGATCTGTCCTCACCTGGAAGGTAGGAAAAAAGCTGGTAGGGATAAACTGGAAAAGAAACAATAGATGCAACCACGCAGTAAACGAGATCCAGGTGAAAATTAAACATGAAACAATAGATTTCAGTGTTACTGAGCACAGAAGGGATCACTTTGATCTGTCACCAGAGCTGGGTGAGGTGACCCAGGCACAGGCAGTGGTTTTTAGCTCTGTGAGCACCAGCAGTGGCTCAGGTCACAAAAACTCCTGGTTCTGTGCTGCCCTCCACTACAGACACACCACGAGTGCTTGCTGTGCCCAAAAGTCATTTTCCACACCAGCTGCTGGCAGATGAGAGCGTGACAGAGAATTGCAAACACCTCCACAATTTACTCAGAACCTCTCAACTACTCTGAATTTTTCATCCCTCAGACCACTGAATGTACAAGCCATGGAAATAAAAGGAGAATCACCTCTGAAATAATCCCTGCACGGGGCAAGTAACACTCCAAAGGTTCCCAAGCCAGTTTTTAAGACCTCTGCTGTCACAGATTGGCAGGAGAACACTGTTTCCACAGCCCTAGCAGTGACAATCAGCTCTCACCTTTGTGGCACACGAGGGGGGCGATGGCACCTTGACATTGGTACTGCCACAACTGGCAGGCAAAGGTGAGCAGCAGGAAAACTCAGGGCAGGCAATAAAGCAGATAACCAGATTCCCACTGAACTTGGCCCTCCCTGAGCCCCTCTGAGTGGGAATCCTGCAGAGCAGCCCCTCTGTGCACACCTGGCACGACAACTTCCCCAAAGAACAGCTCAGAGCATCGCCAGCCCCCTCATCCCAGCTTCCCACAGATCCCAGGTTCTTCCCCAGGCACTGGAACATGCTGGTTCTCCCCTAACCCCAGCCCCTCACTGAAGTTCTCCCATCCCCCTGCACCCTCAGCTCTGCCCCTGTGGAACAGCTCAGGTCCTGTGGCCTGACCTGTTGGGGAAGATGGAAAAGGAAAGCTTTATAAATGTGACTGCTTAGGTTTTGAGCATATGAAACCTGTAAGTGAAATAGAATTGAGAGCAAGTTTCTATGTCTAAAGCCTCATTCACTGGACAACTGGAGAACAGCAGTGTGGCTGCTGCAGGTGATCCCCTTTTGATTAAACAATGCCCTTCTCCTTACCAAAAAAGTCAGAGCAGACCCTACCAGCTTGGCAGGAGGGGTCCAAAGAGTCGTTTTTAGGGTTTAAATTTAACACAGCATGGTCATGTAATGATTCTTACAGGCTGTGTGTAAGTGCTGTAGGATTTGTATCTCGTGCTAGATTGGTTGGTGTCAGTTAGAATATTCACTGTAGAAGAAGATTTAATGGATTGTAATGGGAACTTCACTTTCTTACTCCTCTTACTTGGCTCTCTTGCTCTTGCTCTCTTCTTCTTCTCTCTCTGGGGCTGCTCTGAGCTGCAGCTGGCAGCTCCCAGCAGGGCCCCTTCACCCAGGCCCTGTGCAATAAGCCACTGCTCCAGGACCAGCCTTGACTCCAGAGATCTCTCATCACCGATTCCCACACTGACCAAAACACAGAAGTAGTGCAAGACCCACTTCTGCCATTCAGCTGCTGTCTGCCCTCCTAAAATAGCTGCTGCAGGTAGGAGCCAGTGGCTGTGTGCTGAATTCCTGGTGCTGTGGGTGGTCATCATCCACCAGCTGGAATAAAGAGGCTGCAGTGTTCCCAGGGTGTGGCTGTGTAGTGGAAATTAATCCTCGAAAACAGCAAAAGAACCAAAGCTCTGAGTGGCTGGGAAATGCAGAAGCCAACAGTGCCTGCAAGTCACACAGATGATTCAGTATTTAGTGAAAATTTAGATGAACTTTGGGGTCTGCATGCCATCGATGGAGGGTGAAAGATGAGGATCCCACAGAGAGTTAAACCACACACAGCAGCCTCTTTCCTGAACCTCTGCTGTATTTTACACCTGCCAGGAATCCACATTTTCCAGCCTGTCCAATGCACACGGATCCAGCCAGGCTGCCCTTCCCAAACAAAGCTCTGTCTGCAGGAAGAAATGAAATGTGAGGGCAGATAAAGGCTCCCATTGTGGCTGCAGCAATGACAGGGCTACGTCAGCTGTTAATCCTCACTGGGAAAATCTGGGAGCAGTTCCTTAATTCTTGACCAAGCACAGCCTGATGAAGCTCCATTCACTGAATCCACAGGCAGAGATTTTTTTTTTTTTAAATAATAATTCTATGAATGCTATTTTGTACTCCAAACTAAATGAAATAAAAGACACCTCTTTTTCAGTTTTGAAGGGCTACAAAATTTTCACATGGGAATTTCCACCTACAGATTTCTAAACTTCTAACCATCAAGTATTAAAAAAGAGCATTTTCAGGCTCTTTTTGCCTGAGAGAAACTTTCCCAGAGTGGTTCCTTACAAGAGCAGTCTATAGCACTCAACAGCAGCTCTCAAACATAACTTGAACCCTTCCCAGAAAGGCTCAGCCAGGAAAAACTGTTTGAAATAAGAAAAAAATTAACATAAAATCTCTGCAGAACAGTTGAGTTTGGGAACAAACAAATATATCTGGCTCTGGAAAGGGTGTTCATACGCAAATACAAATTATTTTCAGATCCAAAGACAATTATGGAGGTTTGAAAAACCTGAGTGAGGCAATCCTGTTTTCCAGCTCTCTGGGATTTTGGGGGAACCAAAAAATTGCCTTTTTCCCCCCCACCCCCATTCCCTCCTTTAAACAGTTGCACACTCTCAGAGCAGCCAAACCAGCCTGAACCACAAACTGCTTTTATTCCCCATCACAAGCTGGGAGGGCCAGGTTTGAACGCTGAGCTACAGGGAAACCTCAGGAGAAAACCACCAGGAAGGAAGAGGAAGCCAGAAAATGACATTTCCTGCCATCAGCAGCACGGTTTGGCTCTCAGAGAACTGAACACAGCCCTGCAGCACCGAGATAATCAAATCTGTCATCACAGCACACACAAACAAAAAAAAATTTCCTGTGGAGCCAGGCTGGGAGAGCTGGGAATGTTCACCTGGAGAAGGCTCCAGGGAGAGCTCAGAGTCCCTGGCAGGGCCTGAAGGAGCTCAAGGAGAGCTGGAGAGGGACTGGGGACAAGGGATGGAGGGACAGGACACAGGGAATGGTTTTAAACTAAAAGAGGGGAGATTAGGAGGGAGCATTAGGGAGAAATTCTCATCTGTGAGGGTGGGGAGGCCCTGGCACAGGGTGCCCAGAGAAGCTGTGGCTGCCCCTGGATCCCTGGAAGTGTCCAAGGCCAGGTTGGACAGGGCTTGGAGCAGCCTGGGATGGTGGAAGGTGTCCCTGCCCATGGGAAGATGGAACTGGATGAGCTTTAAGGTCCCTTCCAACCCAAACCACTCTGGGATTGTAAGGAATATTCAGCACAACTTCTCTGCATATTTAGTAATAACACTTCCAAAAGTGATCCTCAAAAATTTGGTAAACTGTTAACACAACACCACATGGAAGTGGCAGTGACCTTCAGCAAGGACCAAACTTGTCCTGTCCTGACTGCAGAGCAACTCCTCTGAGCTGTGCTATTGATGCACACACTGCATTCAATGTGCACCCTTCATTGCCCAGAGGAGCTGTGGCTGCCCCTGGAAGTGCCCAAGGCCAGGTTGGACAGAGCTTGGAGCAACCTGGGATAGTAGAAGGTGTCCCTGCCCTGGGCAGGGGGTGGAACTGGATGGGGTTTAAGGTCCCTTCCAACCCAAACCATCCCATGACTCTCTGACAACCTCCAGCACTATGGCAACCAAATTCTGAAGGTGACCAGCTCCAAAAGCAAAGTGACACCTCAGTTCATGAAGATAGGGAAGGGCATCATCACTGGGAATTCCATGGAATACTCTGGATGGGTTGGGGAAATCATTTCACGCCAGAGATTTTTCAGTAAAATCTGTGACTGTGGGAAAGGGGTTCTTAAACCACAGCTCCTCTGCATGGGGCTGTCCCTGAAAAGCTCCCATGTTTAATCCAGAGCACTTGATCCAAACTTCTGATAGTAAAGAGCACTGAAAAGTGATGAACCTGATTTGCCATTTCAGCACCCAGTTTCACCGATTTTTTAGCACTAAGTTTTTATCCACCTTCAATAAAGTCATTCACGTCTTGCATACTCAAATATTTCAGAGAGCCTTAACTACATTCTTTCAGCTACTTTTGTTTTATGGGAGAGTTAAAGACGCTGGAATTACATCATGTTGTAATTTCATTTATTTTTTTTTTTTTTTGTCAATACAGAATTCCAAATCTATAAGTGAAGTGTTTTTATATCCTTATCCCTGCAATCTCAAGCTCTAGGAAAGGATTTGCCTTGATTTCTTTACTGCCTTAAGTCTTACACCATATAATCTGCAGCTGGCAGTGCTTCAGACTGAAAGATATCAACATATTTGACTGGTTATACACTTCCATGGTTTATTTATAAAAGAATTTCTAAATAAATCTGAATGGTGGAGATTAAAAGTAGATGAAAGCCACTTAATTTTAATCAGTCACACGTATTTTACCACTTTTAGGGGAAATCAGTTTAAGAGATTTACTCTGCAACAAAGGATCTATTTATTTTTGCACAAATGGATCTTTTTCTCTCACCCTGAAAAGCCAAAGAATAAAAGAATACAAGTGCTGTAATTAATGGTGTGATAAGGACATGAGCGATTTGCATTATGATAATCACCAAAATCCTCTGAATAGCCAGAATTATCTTAAAATAAAAACCATATGCAACATATAAACTGCTGCATGCATGTGTAGTGTATGTGGACAACCCAGCTACTCCTTCCTCATGAAGATCTTTAAAACCGTGTGATCACATCTCATATAAACTGGAAAAAAAAAAAAAAAAAAAAAAAAAAAAAAAAAAAAAAAGGCTAATCCATCACAACAAAGCCAGCACTGAGCAGAATTTGCCTTATTTTCCTTTCCAACACATCAATTCCATCATCCATTTCCTGCCACCACACTGCTGGACAGGGCACAGCCTTAAATTCCAGTTTTGCACAGCTCGAACAAACAACCCCTTGGTCACCTGCCTTGATTCAGGACCACGAAACTGTGACAAAACTAAGATAACACAGAGATAAGAACTCAAGTGCTGGCCAAGCCCAGGCACTCCTGGCACTCTGCAGCCATCAGTCCCAAGACACTTCTGATGATTTACCCACAAATGAGATCTGAAAGGTTAATAGAATATTCAGAGGCTCAGAGAAACTTAAATAAAAGCTGGTGTTTTGCTCAAATTGATAATTCCCAGCTCTCCAAGCCCAAAGCCAAGAAGTTGGGCAAGAAACACGAGCTTATAAAACACTGCCAGGTCGAGATGCTTTTCAGTGTAGTGATTTCAGATTCCTGCTTTTTGGCCTTGTAACACTTCCTTAAATTTGATTTTCTTCTTACTACAGTGGCAAACGATTTGCAGCATGTGAGAATAATACCTGCACAAGCTGAAGGCAACTTTGAGGCTACAAATGTGACATCTAAAACTGAAAGCTAGTTAAATAATGAGGTGCTCATGTATTTACCAAGGATCTGCCCTGAAACACTTCCAGGGATGGGGCAACCACACTTCTCTGGGCAACCTGTGGCAGTGCCTATCTGTATAAATATGAATAAATAAATATATAAAAAGATATTCTAGAATAACATCAAGGGTGCTGTTAGAGAATTTTTTAAAAGTTTGTTATCCATTCCTCTTATATCAAGCCTAAAATCATGTTCTGGGTATATTTCATCAGGAACTTTAGTGATAGGACAAGGAGACATGAGTTCAAAGTGAAAGAACTGGAATTTAGTTTAGATATGTGGAAGAAATTCTTGTCTGTGAGGACGGTGGTGTTGTAATAAAGTAGCCCCAAACTAAAATTGCATTATTTCACCTTTGCTACCTAACATAACCTGTTAGAGAATTTTTCTTTTTTTAAAAAAGCTTTAAAAAAAGCTTTTAAAAAAACCCAAAAACCACACCTTTCTAGCTCTCCCTCATGTTATTTCAGAACACAGCAGGTGACTAACTCTTAAATAAATGCAACCACTTGTTTGATCCCAGCCTGGTGACCTCCCTTTGTTCAACCACAAACACGTGTGACCTGTCCTGCTCTTCCAGAAGGAACAAGTCCTGCAGAGCAACACGAGGGTGAAGCCTCAGCCTCAGAAAACTTCAGAGGGACACAAACTTAGAGCCTGTGACTGAGCTGAAAAGAGATTTCATTCGCTGAGCAGTAAAAAAAAATATCATCATTTTGCTGGTTCATCCAGTTGCTCCATTGAAGCAATTTAATTGTAAATTAAATTGTAAATTCCAGGTGTGTTAAAAAAAAGTTTCATGGAGAATAAAGCACATTCCCAGCAATCCTGGCACGGCTGGGATCTTCTTTCCACAGCAGCTACACCTGTGAGCCTCCCTGCTGGATCCCAGAGGCAGGAATAGATGTTTTGCTCTGCTGCAAACATGGAATTGCCTCTGATTTACCAAGGCTGCCTGAAGTATTCCAGCAACAGCCTGAAACTTGTTTTTTTTCCCTGAACTGTTTTCAATCTGTTTACAGTATGAATCAGGAATGAAAGGCTGCTCTTTGGGGCTGCTTCCAGTCAAGCACAGAAGGAACCCCACAAAAACTGATGAATGTGTTCCAAGTCACCAGTGCTGTAAACCATCCCAAAACACAGAATGGTTTGGGTTGGGAGGGAAATTTAAGATCATCCCATTTCACCCCCTGCCATGGGCAGGGACACCTTCCACCATCCCAGGTTGCTCCAAGCCCTGTCCAGCCTGGCCTTGGACACTGTCAGGGATCCAAAGGCAGCCACAGCTTCTCTGGGCACCCAGTGCCCAGACCCTGTGCCAGGGCCTCACCACCCTCACAGCCAGGAATTCCTTCCCAATATTCCATCCATCCCTGTCCTCTGGCAGAGAGAAGCCATTCCCTTGTCCCCAGTCCCTCTCCAGCTCTCCTGGAGCCCCTTTAGGCTCTGGAAGGGGCTCTGAGCTCTCCCTGGAGCCTTCTCTTCTCAAGGTGAACATCCACAGCTCTCCCAGCCTGGCTCCAGGACCTAAGTTTTTCAGGAAAGATTTTTCTGGTTTAAGTTAACAGTTTAATTACCATATCCACAATTGCTCTTTCCACAGACCTGATCCTGATGGTCCATGCCAAAATCCCCAAGCTCACTCTACAAGCCACGTCAAGCAGGAAGCACTCATCAAAAAAAATAAAAACCAAAAAACTAAAAAACACCCTAGGAGTGTCAAAACATGAAATGGGCTGCAGTTTTAAACTCAGAATCGTATTTTTACTGAATTCTTACCCATTTAAACAGTTCACTAAACTTCCATCCCAGTGCTCTGAAGCACTTCCACCACTGGCATTTGCTGCTGGAACCACTTTGTTCACCCCTTATCAGCCCTTTCCCCCCTCCCCTAGGGAGATCTGCATTTTTTTTAAAACCACAAAAGAACGACTCCTGTGCCACATGACCAACATGTGAGCACCTCCCAAAAATGAGTTGTGTGCTGCCAGCCCATCCCCTGCCACGGGGCTCTTGCACAATCCCACCCTCACACCCCAAAAACCCTGCTGGTGTTCTCCAGCTCCACCAGCACAGACCAACAGCTTCCTGGAACATCTTCCAAAATAAAGAAGAGCAAGATGGTCTCAGTGCACACCTCAGACCTGCCACTAATGAGCAAGATGACAGCAAAGGTTATTATGCCCTTGGATGGCTTCAACTCCTCCCTTTTCCACCCCAGGGATTATTTTTCTGTGCTGTCCTCCTGAACTCACTTCCTTCTTCCATCTACTCCAGGCCAACTCCAGAATTCCCTACCCCCTCATCCCCATGAATTTTCCTTCCATTTTTTCTAACCCTGCAGGGTTTTCCTCTACCAGAAAACCAGGTAGAGCTGATAAGGGGTAAACACAGTGGTTCCAGCAACAAATGCCAGTGGTGGAAGTGCTTCAGGGCACTAGGATTGAAGTTTAGTGAACTGTTTTGCTGGGTAAGAATTCAGTAAAAATACAATTCTGAGTTTAAAACTGAAAATCTGTAGGATTTTCACAGGAACTCAGAATATTTCAGTTTGGGAGGGACCTTGAGGACCACCCAGTCTCACCCCTGCCATGGGCAGGGACACTTCCAGGGATCCAGGGGCAGCCACAGCTGCTCTGGGAAAAAAATTGAGTTTCTTTCACCGTAAATTTCACTGCCTAGGATCCCACTTGCACCTCAGTTCCATTCACCCCAGTGCTCACTAATCCTGCTATTTACAACATTTACTATCTGGGGAGTTTCTCCTCTCCAGCTCCACACCAGCCCACTCAAAACAGATCACATCACACCAGTGACCTTTTCTTCAGCCAACACTCAAACCACTCCTTCCCCCTCACTGTTTTCCACCTTACAGACATCTCTGAGACAACTGCTCGTGCTTCTTATCTTAATTTCTTGCTCTTTTGCAGGTTTTTTGGTTTTTTTTTTCCATCTAGGCCTTCTGCTCACTAATTGTCACAGCGTCAGCTCTTACACATCCTTGTGCTTCTCCAAGAGCTCTGGACAAGGTCTCTGCTTTCAGTGTTGTTTTCCCCAAAAAGAGTTATCACACAAAAGAAATTTCACCTATCATCTCTGATAACAGAGATCCAACTCTGTCACCTCCAAATTCAATCCCATCCTGTTCCTTTGATCTCAGCACTGTCCACCCCACGTTCAAGCCTGAATGAAGTCAGAGCAGAATTCCTCAACACTCCTCATCCCACAAACATTTCCTGCTGCCACAGCCACAGCAGAAAACAGCCTACAACCTGTAAACCAAATATTCCCTCCATCTCTGCCTTTGTCCTTGTGGACCAAACCCAGCAGGAAAAGTCCTGGACCACATCAAAGGACAAGCACAACTTTCTAAGCCACGTCCATCCTTAGCTGCTCTGCTGCAGCTAAACCATCCCCTGGAGAATTATTTTGGTCCCATTTAAAGGAGAAAGACAACAGATTAATTTTAAATAAAAATGCTTAAATAAAACAGAAAAGCTGAGGGCAGGGAAGAAACTTGCCCTCAGAGACACATCCCAAGTGCTGCCACCTCAACCCTGGCCTAGTGAAAACATCCCAAAAGCCCCAAGCTCTGCCTGCTGAGAGGCCACAAAAAAAACCCAAAAAACCAAAAAAACCCACAAAAAACAAAAAACNCCCCCCCAAAAAAACAAAAAAACAAAAAAAAACAAAAAAAAAAAAAAAAAAAAAAAAAAAAAAAAAAAAACAAAAAAAAAAAAAAAAAAAAAAAAAAAAAAAAAAAAAAAAAAAAAAAAAAAACCCAAAAAAAAAAACCCACCAAACCAAAAAAACCTCCCCTGAACATACACACAAACAAATGTGATTTAATACATGGAACACTGCAAATCTGAAAGTTATTTCATCTAGGTGTGTCAGGTCACAGAATCCCAGAGTGGTCTGGGTTGGAAAGAACCTTAAAGCCCATTTCATTCCATGGGCAGGGACACCTTCCACTAGCCCAGGTTGCTCCAAGCCCTGTCCAGGAACACTTCCAGGCTTTTTGGTCAGGAAGGAATGGGCCAAAAACCAAGCCACAAGATGTTTTGGAAAGGATGGTACAGTAAAAAAAACAGATGCAAAAAAAGGAGAACCCATAAAGATTTTGAATAGTGAAAGCAACGTTTCACCTTTACAAAGCAAACTGTCAGAGTTTTATTTGCCAAAGAATTACATGTCTGGAGATAAAAAAAAAAAAAAAAAGCTGTAAAATAGTATTCAGGAATTCAGCCTTCAATCAAAAGGTCCTTTATATAAAGGAAATTGTTATCAACTAAGTTCAAAGACTGTCCAGCACACCAAAAGCAACGTTCTGAGTGTGCTGTAAAATGACTAAAAGCACTGCTAAAACCTGACTAAACCAAATGAAAGTCACAAACAATGATAAACTCTTGACTCCATACCTTTCATTTTCATCTTGAGCTAAAATGTTTCTTTAAAGGAGCCCAATTCCAGCCTGAGCAGAGAGATCTTAATTTAAAAAACCCAGTGGTCCACTCTGTATCCACAGGTATTTCCAGATTAAAGTCAGTGAAATATCTGTTATGTCAGCACATCTTCACTCAGGGATGGTTCTTGTGAACAAATTTATTTTTTTTTAATACAAAAACAGGCTTTTTACTTAATGGACTTTAACAACTGTTAGGTAGAAAATTAATATAAATTAAGAAAACAAACGAAAAAAAACCCCAAACCTTGCCAAAACCTTTTTTGGGAATGGAGTAATTTAAATAAATACAGGTAACTTGATAAGGTACCCATGAAAAAAAAAAAAAGCCTGGAAAAAGCAAATACCTGGCAGGACAACAGCTGCATGGGACAAACCCTCAAGCCAGAAAACAGGAGAGAGTTACCCAAAAGTTCACAGGCCACAAATTTAACAGACTCAAACAGGACTTTGAAAACTCCCCTAAAAAAGCTCCACAGCAAAATGGTTGTAAAGCAGCCCTCTCCAACTGGGAGGGCTGAAAAGAGCTGCATAATTTAAGATTTAAACAGAAGACCCTTGTATAAAATATCACACTTGTCATCTCCACAGAAAACAAGAAGCAGCCCTGCTCCAAATCACTGACTTCTCTGAAAGCCTACACTAATAATTTTCATCCTCTTGCACCATTTTTTTTTTTTTTTTGCTGGTTCTACAGCACTAATTAAATAAATCCCAGAGGTCACAAGGTAAGGATAAAATTCTCAGTAATTAATCTGCTCAAATTGTAACTCGGGCTGATATTCCTGATGTTACCGACGAATCCTGCGGCGAGCTTAAAATGCAGAGATATAAAAAAAAAAAATTATTTCTGCACATGCCAAGCTATAACCAACATTTCCCTGGCACTGTGATGCCCCAGGAATTGTCAGCTGAGGAACCAACTGCTCAGCGTGGTGGCTGTGTGATAGCAGCCTGTCCCCCTGCCCAGCACATGCAGGAAAAAGGGCAAAATAACAAAGAGAAAAGCTTTTGACCTTTGCTCTGAGCTGAACCATGAGTCAGCAAAACCAGCCAGTAGTTTCTGTACCCTTCAACAGGCACCTCAGCATATTTTAAGGCAGTTGTACTCATCATACCTCATGCTTGTGTGGTCAGAGGGGAGGATTCTCCTGCCTTGCTCAGAGCTGGTTTGACACTTCCACGTCAGGGCAGCAGCCACCCTTGGGATCCAGAATTACACAAACACTACCAAATGGGAATAATATGGGAATTATGACTCCATCAAGGCCTTCAAAAGCACAGGTAAGACTGAACCCTGGGATCTGACCTTGCTGTTTTCTCAGATCTGCATGCAGCAGTCAGGAAGAATGGGAGAAAGGCACTCATAGGGAATAGAGGCCAGGAAATGTGCAACAAGGGAAGTTAAACCAGGAGGCAACCAGAAGACCTTTGAAAGACCAAAAGTTGATCTCAGCCTTGCAGAGGACTGGACCTGCTAATCAGAAAAGACTTGAGCACTGCCCTTAATCAGCTTTCTGAGGACTAGAAATCATCCCCGTCATTAGTCTGCTCAGGCCCAGGAGTTTATTTCTCCCCTGCCTCTGGTGCTCACCTCTGGGAATCTCTCCTTCCCAGCACCAGAAATTGTCTCTGCACAGCCACTGCTGTCATCTGAAACATCTGCTCCTCCAGCTTAATGAGACTGAATCAGCTTCCAAAATGGACAAGGCACAGTGTCAAGAAATTAAACCTTTAAGCTGCTGACGAGCACAGTCTCCTTGCTCCCATTACCAGGAGCAATCCTGCCTCACCTGACAGCTCTGCTGGCTCCTTCCCCACTCTCCCTATGGCACGGGGACAGGGATGGCAGCAGTTCCCCCCTCCCCTGCATGTCCTGCACCTTCTCTTCCCAGGAACCGTGTGGCAGGTGCCCCAGGTGCCAACAGCAAGGGGCTTCAGGGTGGTGACAGGGAGAAGCAGCTCCAGTTTCTGCTCAAGAAGCTGTGCCCAGGCTCCTCTAGCTCAGCACCTGTGTGGACTGAGACCTCTGCCCGCTCCTGGAGCTCAGTGTCTGTCTGCTGGGGTGATGATTTGAAAGGCAAATTGTCACACAAGTGAACTGTACCACTCAGTATTGTCATTTATGGACCTCCCTCCTGTAAAGAGGCTGATAAATAAAGAGGGAAAGCAACAGAAAACCCTGGTTTTCACCTCTGGAACAGGTCTGCTGTCCCCCTGAGACTCCCACCTGAGTCTCAAGGTGAGAGAAACCTGCCTGCCTCTCTGCCAAGCCCATGCCAGGACATGCTCAGCTCCTCTGCAGCTCGCTCTACTCCATCTCCCTTGTCCTTGAGGGAATGCAGTTGCAAAGCAAGTCCCCAGGAACGGCAGGGGAGCAGTGGCACAGCTTGTCAGCCTCAGGAAAGCGGGGGTTCACTTGTCCAGCAAGACCCTGGGAGCCCTCCCCACCACAGGAAAAGTGCAGGGAGCTGGGGTCTCTGCCCCTCTTCCACTTCTGCTCTACAAGGTCTCCTGTCCTCCAGCAAAGGCCACAGGAATGCAAGGGGAAGGGTGGCAGAGGGGGTGTATTCCCACCTCATTTTGAAGCTGAGGGAGCGAAACAAATTTCCCTCTATTGGAGGGGTAAGAATTAAGGATTATCTATGTATGAGGTGCCTGTTGCAATTCCTCCAAGAGAAAGGAGGAGAAATCCCACTTCATGCCCCTTCCCAGCGGGCAGGTGATGAGAAAAAGATAAAGCACAAGATCATCATTCCCTAGTGGAGAGGACAAGGGTCACAAAGGGGAAGCCAGGGACAATCCTCTCTTCCATCATTGCTCACTGAAGGTGAGGGATCAAAGACACGTCTGTGGGGAGGAGGGACTGGACAAACGCCTGACGTTTCTACTGTGCTCCCTCTGAAGGAAAGGGGTGCAGGGAGGGAATTGGGAGAGTGCAGAAGGCAAATATCCACCCTCACTCAACCCTCTGCTTAGGAAAAGCAGAGCACAAGAAGGTTCTCAGCCACCTTCCCTCCCACTTTCTTCAACACATGCCAAGAAACGAGCAGATGCCCAGACCTCCCTTTTCTGGTGCCAGGTGTGCGTGCCCCAGATCATCTCCTTCTGTGTTTGTGTGCACGGGGAGCTGAGAAGGGGAAAGATGCTCAGCTCCCTTTGGCTGGAAGTGACTGATGTGCTCGGTACACCCTGACTGCGAGGGTACCGCTCATCCTCGGGGAGGAGGATGGCCCAGTGCCCCCTCTCTCAGGGATGCCCGAGTCTTTTCCCCTTACAAGTGTCCCTGGCAGGACGCGATGCCCAGCGCCGCGTCCCCGAGCCTCGGAAGGGGAATTCCCAATCCCTCCTCGCTCAGGTACGTGCTGGAGATGGGCACCGCGGGACATCTCTCCCTGGTAACTTGCCCTGTATCCCTTGCAAAGAAACACACCGGCAGCGAGCGCGGCCGTGTCGGTGCGCCGGGGCAGCAAGGGCCACCACCCGCGTGTCCCACCCGCTGTCCCCGCGGCGGGGTCACCCAGCGCGGGCTCCGTGCGCACGGGGGATGCCCGGACATCCCTCGTCGGGACCACGGGGGCACCCCGGCCAACCCCCCCCGCTGCTTCCCCCGGCACTCACGGTTCCAATAGACGGGGTAGCTCTCGGCGCTGGCCACATCCACCTCGTAGAGCCCGCTCCGCACGCACACCGGCTCCACGGCCGCCGGCTCCCCCGCGCCGCCGCCGCCGCCGCCGCCGCCGCCCAGGGCGCGGAACGCCAGCTCGATGCGCAGCGAGTCGTAGCCGATGAAGGGCTTCCAGGTCTTGCGGTCCTCGCGGTAGAACCAGCGCACCTCCTCGGCGCCCAGCTCCCGCACCACCTCATAGCGGGGCCGGCCGCCGCCCGGCCGCCGCCTCTCGGGCAGCGCGGTGGCCGCCAGC